>PVJI01009909.1:0-63075 GCA_004026765.1 Micronycteris hirsuta | reverse complement strand
TGGGAACAGGTTGTCTGGGCACAACAAAGAGTAGCCCTCTAGCCATGAGGGCTTGGTGTGCTGTGGGACCAGGGCAGTGTGTTTTCTAGACAGGATCGGAGCTCCCTGAGAGACCGACATGCTTTCATTAGGCCTCAGCACATATTCTCTATTACCTCTGTGTCTTTGTTCATGCTGTTGACTCCTTATGGAGGGCCATTCTTCCCTCTTTTTGTGGTTGGTTCTCTATTCTGATATTAGCTTCGGTTTTACCCCTCCAGGAAGCCATCACTCATCACCTTAGATGAAGTTCGATGTTCCTTCTGTGTTTTACAGAGTATCTTGTGCTTATCCCTTTCATGGCTAATATCACACTCTTGAAATTGCCTCTGTACTTGTTTCACCCATTTATGCTCCTAAAACAAGTACTGGCACCTTTTAATCACTTACTTTTTTGATACTAGTGTGTAGCTCTATACCTGCATGTGTATTCCAATCCTTCCCTCCCTTCTCTCTTTCCTTTAATAAAAATTTGTTAAAGTATGTACTAAATGCCAGCTATGCTGCAACGTGGTAGGGGTACAGACCAAGATATTGTCCCTGGCCTCAGGGTACTTATATTTATGTGAGAAACAGGTAGTGAGTTTGTAAAAAAGAAACACTTCAGAGCAAAGAATATCACCAGGGATAAGGAAGGTCATTTCATCACAATAAAGATGTCAATTCATTGTCCTGCCCAGGTGGCTCAGTTGGTTGGAACATTGTCTCACACACTGAAAGGCTGTGGGTTTGATTCCCAGTCAGGACACATATCTAGGTTGCAGGTTCAATCCACTGTCAGAAGGCAACCAGTAGATGTTTCGCTCTCACATTAATGTTTCTCTCTCCCTCTCCCTCTCTCTTTCTCTGTATCCCTCTCTCTTCTTCTCTTTCTCAAATTAATAAACATATCCTTGGGTGAGGATTAAAAAAAAAAGAAATTAGAGCTTGTGAATGTTAATAAGACCAGAGAATGTATTTGTTTCCTGCAGCTATGTTTACATGCACAGGTATACATATTAAGAGGCAGCACGTTGAAAACAAGCAGGGTTGTGGTTTGGCCAAGTACAAGGAAACAAGAGAAGGGCAGGAGAGTTCAGAGTGGATGTAAGGGAGTGATTATGGTTGTGCAATTTAAGCTAGATGAGGGTAAAAGTTAAGACATGAGAGGTGAGAGACAATAAAAAGATATTAGAATAAATGAAGTGTAGCTTCTAGTGGAGTCAGAGGGTCATTGGAATTTTCCAGATTCCAAGTAGAGGTAGTGAGCTAGAAAGAGAGGAGACAGTGATTAGAGAGTGGGATGGAATGAGATGACTGAGAGGCAGCAGCTATTGGGAATGGCAAGGACTGAGGTATGGGGTGAGAGCAAGTAGCTGGAGTTGGTGAAGTCATCTGAGGAGAGGAGGTCAAGGTGCTGGGGGAACATGTATTAGGGGGATCATCCATGTGAACACAGGTCAGCCGACAGTTAGGACAGGATGAGGGCTGGAGACAGTGTCAGTTAGGAATGAAAACCTCCAAGGCCTGGGTGCTGTTGGAACACTGCAGCAGGGGAAGGGAGTTCATGCTATAGTTTGATGTCATAAAATATAAATATGTATGTTAATGG
Source organism: Micronycteris hirsuta (assembly GCA_004026765.1). Lineage (NCBI taxonomy): Eukaryota > Metazoa > Chordata > Mammalia > Chiroptera > Phyllostomidae > Micronycteris > Micronycteris hirsuta. Next base: position 61,445 of record PVJI01009909.1, on the reverse strand, counting down.
AGGAGGGAGGAAGAATGGTCTGGAAGAAGCAAAAAGGAGCAAAAATGTCATCTTCTCTACTTGCAGGCTAGTAGCAGTGGTGTTTGGGCTGCAGCGAGGAGGGCTGCAGGCTGATTGAATTTTAAAGCAAGTAGCGAAGGTAATGTTCAGAGACGGCAACTCTGCTGCTGACTGTGTCTTACAGGGCACAGTGGAAAGATTTCAGGCGTCAACCAGGGTCAAAAGTGGGTCAGAAAAAGGGATGTGCTGGACTTTGTGGGAATTAGAGTCCCAAAGATGACTTTGGCTTTCTGTGACAACTAAAATCAATAAGCATAAAGGGCATAATGGGATTAATCTTGATGAAAGTCTCTGATTTAAAAAAAACCTTTCAGAACTGAAGCTATAATGAAACAGATGTGAAACCTCAATGCCTTTTCAAGGACAAACTTGGACTTAGTCATGAGTGAAATGCCTGTTGGCAAAATGTCTGCCTTGTAAAGGGCACAGGGTGGTATATGAACTAATGAAGAAATCTGAAGACCTTGAAGCTAATCAAGGTTTATTATTCATTACCTTTAATTTACATCATATAGCAATTATTTCTGCTATCTCAAAGACTTTCATTATCATTAAGCGGGGCTTTTTCAAAAGCTAGGTGGTGAGTTTCTGCCCTCTTGCCTGAGAGGTGTTGGAACAGCAGAAGTGTCCTGTTGATTTAGAGACATTTTACCAAGTGTTACATCCAAACAAAATTGGATGTTTGAAATTTGATTTTTTAAAAAAATATCAAAAGATCAAAGTGGTTATAACTGGCTAATATGAATTCAAAATAAAGATGGTGGGGGATACCAAAACTAAAAATGGACATAAATACTTATAGGCGTGTAAAAAACTAATGGTTCTCTTTATGATACCTAAAATCATCAACACATGATGCAGGAGAACAAGGTAGGTGTGAATATTAATTATTGTTTGGTTTTTGTTTTGGTCAAGCTCCTTATCTTTTCCCTAAGACTAGACCTGTGTGTCCCTCTTCACTTATAACAGGAATTCAGTACTATTATTGCTACTTTTGAATAAAAGTAGCATCTTTCTGTTTTTTAATGTTGTATACTTTTATACTTCCAGATTAATGAGGAAGAAACATTACTGTTTTTTGAAACAGACCTAAGTGGATTGACTCTACCCTCTCTTTTATGTTGTGGCCTTGGTTAAGTGACATACTTGGATCTCTGCTTCTTCGTCTGCAAAATGAGGATAGTACCACCTCATTCCCAGAGATATTTTGTGAGTTAAATATTCTAGTGTATGTCATTAGATGTACATAATGACATGCAAGAAATATTTCTTTCCCCTCTTTCATCAGTTGGTTAAGGGGAAGGGAGGGGTGAATAGGTCGAGCACAGAGGGTTTTTATGGCAGTGAAACTATTCTATGTGAATACAATGATGGACAAATGACATGATGCATCTGTTAAACCCATAGAATATAAAACACAGAGTAAACCCTAATATAAACTATAGACTTTGGTTAATAATGTACCAGTATTGGTCCATCGATTGTAACAAGTGTACCATACAAGTTGTTAATAATAGGAAAAAATTGGGTGTGGGGGAGTGTGAACACCATTTAAACTTTCTGTGGAATTTTTCTGTAACCTAAAACTGCTCTACAAAAACTTATTAAAAACACATTATAAAACACATTATGTTTCACATTATGTGTTTCACATTATGAAAACACATTATGAAAGATGTTATTTACTTCATCCATTTATTCCGGGCCCTGGGATCTTGAGATGGCATCAAGAAAGGTCTATTGGTTCTGTGGTTTGCTTTCAGCATGCTTGCAAGCTAATGAGTTAGCCTGTTACCGTTTCATTGGTGCATCAGTATGTTTGCATTGGTTCCCTTGCCCCTCATTCACATGGGGTACACAGAAGGCCCATTTGGGAGCCTGCACATGCAGTCAGTTATAAGACAGGAACATTGACTTTGGGAATCCACTGTTTTTATAGCAAGCAGTAAGCAAGCCTGCTCTTTGTGTGGGGTAGGTGCGTTACCTTATCTCTAAAGTTGCTCTCTGCAAACTGCCTGGACAAGGAGTGGTCAGGGCTGCAGGTTCCTGACATACCCTGAAAGAATGTGCATGATGCTAACTGCCCATGGCAGACTGCCTTTCCCAACAGGTCCTTCCAGTTCTGATACCTCTTCGTAACAACACTTAGGGAAAGAAATTCTTGACATAAGGACTTCTAAAAACAACACACATGTGTTTTTATGTATAGTTGATTTATGTTTAGGTATATAAAATTAGATATTAATTATTTACAAATGGGATACTACTATCAATTTCTTTTACCTCCTTAATAAGTATTCTTCTCTCTTCTGGTCCAATCTAGATTTATTTTCTTCCATGTCCTCCTAATATTCCTTTGGAGGGTTCCATGCAAATATACCATGGAATGATGGCATTATTTTTGGATCAAAGCCCTTATTACTATTTGCAGAAACTTCTTTACCTTTGCACCTGCAGTTCCTAGGGCTTACTTCAGGTGTGGTCCTTCCCTCGTACGACTGCTGTGCGCCTGCTTTCGTTGTCATGCCCTGTTTTCTGCAATGGCAAAGGCGATGTTCTACTCCTGTTGGAGGAAAACTTGCTTCCTGCCTGATATGCAGACTGAACACTGAACCACAATGGGCAGAAACACGCCCACTGTCATGCTTCCTGGGTGACATTATAAGATTATCTTCTATTTGTCTGTATTGGTGCCAGGGACATTGGTTTTTAATCATTCATTCTAGTGTTGTGTGGATTGTACAGAAGTCCATGGGAATAGGATTTAATATTCAATCTACAGATATTTTATAAAAATGAATGTCCTTAAGGAATATAATGGGATAAGACTAAATTGAGTGCCTATAATTTATAACTATCATTTATGTAATAAAAACCATGGAATACTTATACCATTTCTAAATATAATTTCAAATCCAATCAATGGTGTTATTTTCCAGAGTAATATGTTAGTCATGTATGTTAATCTAATTATTGCTATTAGCAAAGTTGGTAGTTGACTTACATCTCTCCCTTTTTTTGCTTATCCCTATTGTTGTTTATAAGAAAACCACGAGGGCATGAAATAGCTTGCATCATCTGTGAGCAAAGAGAGCAAAAAAGAAACTCTCCAAACCTCACGCTAATTTTCCTAAAACTCCAATTTGATTTCCTTGTTGCAGACTGACCAGCCCATGGCTTTTTGCGGGGAAGCACAGGGGGCTATGCAGGATATCAAATGGTGATTACATTTGGAGAAGTGGAGTGAAAAATAATAAATAGTGTAACTCCTTGGGTGGAAGTAACATATATTCAGAAACTGTGCATGATGCTAGATAGGATATCAAATGGTGATTACATTTGGAGAAGTGGAGTGAAAAATAATAAATAGTGTAACTCCTTGGGTGGAAGTCACATATATTCAGAAACTGCATTAACATTTTAAATCCACTTCAGGGCTAGTTAATAAATTACACTTTCATCATACTGAAACAGCATCTGGCTTTTAGAGACAGAACAGTGCAGCAAGGCAGTGTGACTGAGAATCAAGAAGAGCTCATCTGGGGAGGTGGACTGCCTGCGTTTAAACCTGAGGCCCGGTGTTCTCGCTCCATGACTTGGGGAAAGTCTCCAGGCTTCAGGCTTCTCGTAGGTTGATATTAAGCGTGGAACACAGGACTTTTTGGATGATTAAATGAGATAATCCATGGGCAGCACTTAGCTTAAGTTCCTGTCACCTAATATTCATTCTATAAATGAGAACTCTTATTATTTCTTGGGATTATAATAATATATTAATCATATTGATGCTTCATGAGTTCTGGCTGTGGGCTTGGCACTGCATTTTCATAAGCATTGGTTTATTTAATCTGCACCACAATTCTGTGAGGTAGTGATCTGAACACAGGGTTGCATCATCAAGTCAGACACATGTCAGTCAGAGATCTTACCCAGCATCGAGCTTCACAAACCTTCATTGTCCGCGATCAGGAGGCACAGGCTTAGCAGAGAGAGGTCTGAGACCACTGGCATGGATTTCCACATCCTTTCTTGCATCAGGATTCATTCTGGTGCAGATTAATGCGAAGTCTCTAAATAAGTAATGCAAGTTGCTGTATTACTTATACAAAGGGTGCTTTTTCAGTAGTGACACATCTCTATCTTATACTCAAGTAGGTACTAGTTCAGATGACATTTTCCAGTACCATGGCCCATAAATTCTTAGGTTCCAGATGTGTCTACTATAAGCAATCAAAACAGAGCAGGTATATCCTGCTGAAGTCTTCCATAGGTAAAGACCGCATTAGTCTGCTAGAACTGCCCTAACAAAATACTGCAAACTGGGTGGTTTAAACAATGGAGATTTATTTTTCCCAGTTCATGGGGATAGAAGTCCAACATTGAGGTGCAGTAAGGGTTGGTTTTTGATGAGACTTTTCTCCTGGCTTGTAGACGGCAGCCTTTTCACTGTGTCCTCACAGGGCCTTTCCTTTGTGCGCATGCAGAGAAAGAGAGAGGGCTCTCTTGTATCTCTTCCTCTTCTTATCCCATCAGATTCAGGTCCCACTCTTATGACCTCGTTTAATTTTTATTACTTTCTGATAGACCCTATCTCCATGTATAGTTACATTGGGGGTTAGTGCTTCAACATAGGAATTTCAGGGAGACACAATTCAGTCCATAACAGGGACTCACCCCCTCACTAACATCATTTGGTGAAGTGATTACTTGGCATAATTAACTTCACTTCAAGTTTGCCAGGAAGTTTGTTCTTAATATTTTCATAAGGAAATTTGACTAGAGCCACTTCTTTCCCAGGGGCTTCCCTTTAGTAAAGGGAGAGAGTGGGTTGCAGGAATACTGCTAGCTAGTTTCTTTCCAGGCAGGGGTAGTATTATTCCCATTCTAAGGTTGAAGAAGTTGGGGCAGAGAGAGGTTAAGTTAGTTGCATAAAGTCAATCACCTACCTAGTAAATGATGGAACCTGGATCAGAAAGATTATAGCTTATTGAATACCTACCCTACATGACACCCTAAACTGCAAAAATATCTTCAAACAAATTCACATTTAATTTCTTAATAAATTTGAAAGAAGATAATCCAATAAATATATAAAATATACAAATACATAGCAATGCATTGAAAGAGAAGATTATACAAATATGGTCTTCTAGTTTTCCCTTTATGGGATGGCATCACCATCTAGTCATATAAACCAGAAGTCTTGGCGTTGTCCAAGACATGTTCCTCTTCCTCAGTCCTGTGCCCAGTACCCCATCACAAATTTTGCTGTTCCTGCCTCCTAAATAACTCTATACATAATTTACTTCATTCCACATTGTCCCCATCCCCTAGCCTGAGTACTGGCTTCTCTCTCCTGAACTACTGCAATAATAAATTTCCAGGTGAGAAAACAGTCTATAGCGGTACACTGTTAAAATGTGGTCTCCATACCCTTTGCAAAGTGATCTTGCAAAATGCAAAACTGATCATGTCCTTCCCCTAATTAAAATATATTAAGGCTCCCCGTTCTTGAAATAAGAACAGAAGTCTGTATTATGGTCTGTGAGACAGAACATGGTCTACCTCCCAACTCTATCTCTAGCCTCGATTCACACTATGCCCCCCCACCCCCCCGCCCCGTGTCCTCTGTACTCCAGCCACCCTGGCTATTTTGCAAACTCTTGTAATTTCAGTGCTTTCTTCTCCACATAGTTTTTGCATGTACTGTTCCCTTTGTTTCCTCCCCCTTTTGCTTGGTTGATTTTTAAAATTTATCCTCAGGTCAGTTCCTTTCCTCACCAGTCTGATAAGGCCAAATTCCCTAGTTTCAAAGCATGAACTTCAGGTAATTTCACAGAGAAACATTGAACTTAGAATCAATTCCATGAATGGACAATTTGCTAAAAAGAAGTTTGGCAAAAGCCAACTTGCAGAAGACCACTTCATCAACTGCTCTAGGATAGTTCTCTGTAGCTGTCTTTCTGGAAGAGGCAGAGGCAGGTAGAAGCTTCAGTCTGAAGAGAGTAAACTGCATTTAAGAAGCCCACCATTTGCTTACACTAGATCATTGGGCATTAGAGAAAGGCTTGGCATCTGAAACACGAGAACATGGGTTGGACATTCAGCTGAGAGAGGCTGTCAAATTTGGGGTTAGAGAGCTGTAACGAAAGGACTGTCAAAACTTCTCCGAGACGAAGACTTCAAAAAAATTCCCAATAAATCAGTGAATTGGTCATTTGGTGAAATGTTGATTTGTCAGATTACTTTTTGTCAAATTGATTTTCTACAAATTGGCTTTTGGTGAACTAGCTTTTTTTTTTTGTGTGTGTGTGATTTTTTTTTTGGTGAACTAGCTTTTAATGAATTATCTGTTAGGGAATTCAGAGAATCAGTCATTTGGAAAATTGAATTTTTGGCAAATTGGCTTTGTGCAAATTGATTTTTGGCAAATTGGCCTTCTTACCTTCACATAGCTCACCTGGTAGCATTTTCGTGGTCAGATCTCATGTTTCCCATCTGCTCTATGACTGTTGGATGGGTGGTGGCCGCCCCCACTGTTCAAAAGTACCACCAGGGGAGAGGTGGTCGGTCTTTTTATCTGCCGTGACATTCTCAGCTTCCAGTACAGGATCTGGCACATATGCATAGTTAGTACTCAATAAATACATGTGTAATATATGGAAAAAGAACACTTTGCTACAGATAAAAATGGAATAAAAATGGAATAAAAATGGATTTTAGGTACCACTCAGTGGGGCTAATTTCCACGTATCTAAAAGAGCTGATTACGAGTCATTTGCTGTTAGATAAGTGTCTGTGTAAATGCCGTGTAGGCACATGAGATGGTCCCGTTTTAACTTAGTAATAACAGTAGCTAAACTTAATAGATCCCTAACTTTATGCCAGACTTTACAGTTATTGACTCATTTCGTCCCTGCAACAATCCTATGGGGTAGACTGTGGCTGCTATCCTCATTTTACAGGTGAGGAAGCCAAGGGGCAAGGGGATAAGGCCCTTGCTCAAGGTCCCCGCCCGCCTCAATGCAGGCAGTCTGGCTCCAGCGTTGGCCAGGGTATTGCAGCTCTCTTGATTCTAGAACACAGAAATTTAGGTCAAAATCAGGTGATGGGGACTGAGAAGTTTATAACTTTTAATATCTCTTGAGGTGGGCATGGAGAAATAAATAGGCTTGAGAAAGGAAGAGTATTCTGGACACGGGTACTAATGTGATATACGAGTGCGATTTTGAAAAATGTCATGGAGCGTAATGTCTAATGTCTAATGGGCTAAATGGCATGATGGGAAGGGGGGCGTTAAGGTCCCATGTATCTCCATCAGCCTCCTAGGTAGCTGCCCTGAAAACATACAGCATAAACAAAAACAGGGCGCGGCTTTGCAAGCACAGCATCAGTGCGAAAGTCCCTCTCTTCACACTGGAACTAAAGCAGTGTCCTTGCTGTGCGAACTGTTTTAAGACATTTTTTTCTAATGTCTCCTTCTTACAAGGTTCTTGGTCCAAGTTCCTTCTGTATGGAAATTCCGGACCTGACTCCAGTTCTCCAGGGGTCTCCAGGATGATAATGAAAGCAGCAGAGGTGAGAAGTGGATCAATGATAAGAAGTGGATCCCTGCGGAGAGCAGGGCTGGAGAATGAATAGCGCTGGAAGCTTGTTAGCGTCATTAAAATACCTTGCTGTGCAGAAAGGTAGAGCTCAGAGAGAAGTAACGTACTGCTGTAATGTAAGCCTTTGTGGTTACCACTTGTTGGGAAGGGGAGTAGTCCACATGCGTGCTACATCTCATTCTTACCACAAAGTTGCAAACGAAGTAGCGTTCTTTCTGTTTGACAAAGAATGGACAAATACAGGGTAGGTAATTTTCCTAAGGTCCTATATCTGGGATTCTAACCAAGATCTGCCTTATTTCAAAACCTGTGTAAGTTCCGCCACTCCACACTGCCCTTGTAGGATACTGGAAGGTAGGGACGGTACCAGTAGGGTTGAAAATTGGATGTTTGTTCTCAAGCACAGATTGCACGGAATGTGAAGGAAAGCGAAGTTGATGCTAAGAACTGAGTGTTGGTGAATGACACAAAGGAAAGGGTTCGACGCCCGTGGTGACGAGAGCCCGCTTACCACTTGGAGTCGTGCGCAGCTGCCAGAGCGGCGGTGTGGCCGCAGCGCGGCCTCTTCAGTAGAAAGCAGGACCGTGAGAACGCGCTGTTGAATTTATCTCCAGAGACCGGGCATAGACTTCAAAGAGACCTGATGCAGCTAATGAAAGATAAACCACTGCTTTTTGAAAAATTTCTTGTCTGAATACAATGAAAATGTTGATTATTGCTAAAGATTTTTTCTGGAATGTAGTAGCTGTAGACCAATATGGAAAGTTCCCAAATGATTCATGCAATCTTTCACAAAGTTTCATGAGCAGCTTTAATTTGCCTTGTAGAAAACTGTTACTGGACTAAAAGTTATATGTATTATTAGTTATGTTCATTGTCAGACTTTCTTTTGAGTTAAGTACATTGTTTTTTCCTCCCACATGGGCCAAACCCTGACTGACGCCACGGACAAACATGTGCACTTTTTTATTCTAGACAGAGCTGGGGGAGGAGTCAGTTTGGGTCCCAGATATTCTAGAAAGGCCCCAATGCATTGGTTACTAACATTGCTTTTTGAAATAAGATTTTTGTATTTGGAATTAAAGCAGAATTTGAAAAATACCTTTGTTTTCAGAATTGTTTCTAGTCTTTTGCTGTTAAAAAAACATCTCTGAACACATTTCTTTCCCAACTCTCCAAATGTATGCACACACAATGACATAAATTTGTAACCAGGATTTGCTGTGTGATGATATGGGACTGTGCCTTCTAACGTGTTTGGGGGTAAATAGCAGTAAAAGTTGTACATTTCTTTTTGTCATTGTATGAATAATACTGCCTCATTAATTTTGTGGTTTCATCTGTGAAGGAACTAATTGTGATATTCATATCTCTCTTTTATAACTTTTTAATAACATGGCTCAAGATAGGATTATGTGACAGATGAAATTGCTTCCGAAGAAAGCAATAATGAAGATATTAGTTATTCTGTAAGGTTTGGTATACTGCAGAATCTTTTCAAAGCAGAGCTGATTTAACGTAAAAAAAATTAGATGTTCTGAATATTTCTTTCCTTTGGTTTTGTTGAGTTCATAATCGAGAGAGTAACATTGCCTTGTTTAAAGAGTGAACAATATTAATTTTCTTACTAAAATGTGAATAAATAAATAATAGAAAAATGCTGTTTCATGCAGTTATTTATTTATTTTAGGACATAGTATAAAGGTTGATTAAATTTTTACTAGTTATTTGCACATTTCCAGGTTAATTCTTTTGCCTTGCCAAACTAACTAAGCAATGCCTTTCTTGGGGGAGAGCATTTTTCCATCTGAATGATACAGGTAGGTGCAGGTTGACTTCATGTCAATCAAGACAAGACACAATGTTACTGGCAGTCACCTTAAGAGGCGACTAGCATGTAAGAAATGGGTAATTATGGATACAAATGATACTAGCCTGTTCTAGCCTACCAAGTTAAGCAGAATTTTAACTCCTGCTGTAAGGTTTCTCTCACTTTAGAATGGAAACACAGGATTCAGTGTGTACTTCTGTTCTTTAACAAGTTTTTAATCATAAAATGATAACTATTTTACCAATGTGACTTAACATTGCCCAGCCTTTTAATAGTTGCATTCTTGGGTTAAAACAATAAATTTCAACTAGATCTTTTTTTTTCATGCTGCATCCCTTTCAGCTCCAAAAGTTCTTCAGTTTGTTGACAGTTCAGCTTTAAAAATGCTTATAAAAATTCAGTACTACCCAGCCTGGCTGGTGTAGCTCAGTGGATTGAACGCGGGCTGGGAACCAGAGGGTCCCGGTTCGATTCCCAGTCGGGGCACATGCCTGGGTTGCGGGCCAGGTCCCCAGTGAGGGCCATGTGAGAGGCAACCATACATTGCTCTTTCTCCCTCCCTTCTCCTCTCTCTGAAAATAGATAAAATCTTTAAAAAAAAAATTCAGTACTACCCAGTTCTTCTTAGTGGACTTCCTTTGGTTTTGAGGATAGTTGTAAACATTCACCTCCAGAATGTTTTGACCAATTAACAAGGAATCAGGGTCTTGTAATAAAATGACCTCAACCACTCGCTTTGGTTAGGCCAGGCTTAATGGTTATGAGCAGTATTTGCTCTGGAGGAAGTTTGCCAATGTTTTGTGTCTGAAAGTTGATTACAAGTCTCCATCTTTACCATTGACCTGATCAATGCTAATTCTCAGGTAGATCAAATATGGGAGACTTTTCCCCTCCGTATGTGATTAACAAAGAGACTATAAACTGTTCACTTCATAGTTCACTGCATTTCTATTTTATGCTAAGGTGTTTTAGATCAGACTTTTGAACAGTAGCGTGAAGAATGGGCTGAGGAGGGACAAGATACGATGCGAAGAGACCAGTTAGAAAGTTGCTGCTGATCAGTTAGGATGTTAGCCAAGAAAGGACAGAGATTTGAACTAATGCAATGTCAATAGGGATGATGCTAATGAAATGATCCTTGTTTATTGAATATTTTCTATGTGCTAGGCACAGTGCTGCATGCTGTTCATAGGTTGCTTTATTTAATGCCACATCACTATGAAGTAGTTCCATCCGCACTTTACAAAGGAGAAAAATGAGGTCTGGAGAGCTATAACAACTCATGTTTAGTGTTATCAGTCAGCAGCGGTATAGCTGTGATTTGACTCCAGGGCCTGGACACAAAATCACCACATAACAGACTGAAATATTTAAGAAGTAGAATTTAGCAACTGATTAGAAGCAGGTAGGATAATGGTAGAGAGCTCAGCTGTGACTTAGGATTCCGGATCAGGCACCCTGGTGGATGCTTGTGCTTGTCTCTGGGTCAGAGACTACAGAATGAGGAACATGTTTGGAGGATTAGGGAGTAGTATGTTTAGTTATGGACATCTTGAATTTCAGATGCCTTTGAGATACATAGAGAGAAATCAAATTGGTTATGTGAATCTGGAGCTCTGGCCAGAGTGCTTGGCATGATGCCTGGCATGGAATAAGTGTCAACGAATATTTGTTGGATGAAATGACAGACAGATGGAGATGGAAATAGAAATGGGGTGGGGGAGAGAGTGAGGGAGAGGGGGAGAGAGAGAGAGAGAATTGGTAATAAAGAGTATAATTGGTACTTGGGACTATGGGAGTAAATAAAATTTCCCGAAGACAGTGTGTCAAGTGAAAAGAGAAGGGAATCCAGAATAAGTCTGGGGTCCATCAGTACTTAAGAGTCAGCTAATGGAAGAGAAACTTGAAAAGATGACAGAGAAGGACAAAAACTTCAAGAGAATGATATCACAGAAGCCAAGAAGATTAAGAATTTCAAGAAGGATATTAACAATATTAAATGCCATAAAAAGAGGCCCAATTAAAATAATGATGATAAATAACAGTTATATGACACCATAGGTCAGGCAATGCTTTAAGTATTTTGTATGTATTAGCTCTTCAAGTCAAGTTTGTGATACAGATATTTTTATTAATCATGCTTTATGGATTAAAAAAAAACCAAAATACAATAACTTACCCCAGGTCGGTGGCAGAGGTGAGACTGTGAGCCCCGAGTGATTGCACAATTGATCTCAGCACACGTGTGCTCTTCTTGCTCACAGCAGCGGGGGCTAAACTGTGCCTTCTAGGTAAGTGCACTCGGGGAATGTGCGGTGGAGAGCGCATGCGCCCTGCAGCGGCAGCCGCGGGAGAGGAGGCCCTCCGGCGTGCAGTGGGCCGGTCTTCCTGGGAGCTCGGCTGTAGAGGAGAGAAGGCGTTTGTCAAGGGGATACCAGGACGAAGAGAATCATTTTCAGGATGGGAGAGATTTTTGTCATGTTTACGTGGTGAGATAAAACATCCTAAGAGAGAGATTTTGGAAGATACGCTGGAGAGATGGCAAATGAAGACATGGGTATGTATATCCTGTAGGCACTGTAGGAGATATTTTGCTTGGACACGAGAGGGTGGTACCTACTTTACAAAAGAAGGGTTAATGCCTGGGTAAAGATGTACATGGGTCTTTTTGACTGGGTGATAATGTCAAATGTTGATGGAGTTTGTGCTTAATCGCCCAGCTTTCTCTACAAAGATTTTGTTACTTTTTTTTTTTTTTTAACAGCAGCCACACTTCCTTTAGGGGAACTAATCTCATCCCATTCTAAACTCATGTGGGTTTTCTCCAGTCAGTATACTTTCTTCCCTGCCCTCTATGTGAGCAAAGGTACAACCACCGCTTACTCTTCCAAAGCGACACCTTCTGTGAGTGCTCACAGTGACCGGAGGGGATTAGAGCTGAGTCACTTGATGCCAGCGATGTTTTGAGCTGTCTGGGTTCCTGTTCTTTCAGAGATGTTTCCTGTTCATTTCTTCCTTCATTTACTTGAGCTTAAGTAAATTCTCTTTTTTCCTTCTCAGAATGCCTCTCTTGGTGAAATCACCTGCAATATGTACGCTACCTGATAAAATATCTAAGGGCACTTGAGTGTAGCGTGCAATAAGGAGTTTTACGATTCTGAGTTAGCAGTGATGGAAAATCAAAACAGGATCCAACTAGAGACAGGTGAAAGGATTGCCTAAAGACATGGGGGCCCCACTGAACAGGAAATCATTCCCTTCATTTATAATTGCTCATTTTGTTTGTTTCCATCACGCCAACCTGCTATAGAAAATGCTGCATAGGGAGTAAGGAGATAAGCCATCAAAAAGCTACACTAATTTTTTTCAAGCCATTGCCTTTCAGTTAGGTGACATAAAGGGAAGAGATTTAAGGCAAGTTTCATTGCAGTTATCAAAAAATAACTACCTTTTAAGAACTTTTAAGGATTGCCAATAGGCAAAATAAATGTTAGATTTATTTGCAGTTATTTAGATGCTGAATGAAGTCTTGACCATCAGCCAAATTCTTCATCATCTATTTTTTATAGTAGTGAGAACGTTTCCCCAATTAAATTCCCGAGCGCTGATACAGATGCTCAACTCTGCCATTGCAGTGTGAATGCAGCCACTTACCATGAGTAACCATGACTGGGCGTGGCTGTTTCCGGCACAACCTAATGAAAACAGAGGGCTGGGTGGATATGACTCAAAGGCCATAGTTTGCTGATCCCTGCCCTAGGGGGAGCTGACTGGCAGGGAAGGTTCTATCCCAACTTTTCACCTTGTTAGTTGAAGGGCATACTTTGGGATAATCTGATAATTCTGTTTAATGTGATGGTTCTTGCTTAGTGGATGGGAAAACAGGGAAGTAGGGTTTTACTGTGAGTGAAGGTACCTCAGGCTCTTAATTTCTTTACCTTCCTTGTTTTCCTGTGTGATAGAATTGAAAGAAAGTAGGCCGTGCTGTTTGTGTGTGTAAAGAAGAGCTTGCCACTCTTTTTGCAAGGCCTTTTTCTTCGCCTTGCACGTTAGGTGCTTCATGGTGGGGTGTATGTCGCTAGAGTTTTGCGACCTGGCAGCTCTGGCTGCCTAGCAAGTGCCTTTAGAGTCTGCTCTTGGATTCTGCTTCTCTGCATGAGTGGGGTCCTTAGGATCAGACTCAGGTGCTGGAGGAATGCCCATGTGGGTCTCAGGTCCAATTCACGTACTCAAATCCAGCTGTTAATAGAAAGACCTGCACTTCAAAGTGATTGAGCATTTGTCTAGCTTGAGTAAAACAGATCCTGTGGTTACAAGTTAGAACTCAGAGAGGTGAGTTTAAGTTCTCTGAACTTTCAACATTAAGAATCAGCTATTCAAACTATTTCAAAAGCAAAAAAGGAGAGGGGGGATTAGACTTTTTCACTATTTCTCTTTGGAATAATGTATGTCTCTCAAACTTTTTACTCCAACTAACGAGAAATATGATATCCTAAAGCGATTCTGATTTGGAGTGAGGTGAACTTGTGGAGGGATGGAAGATATTGCAAATAGCTACTCGAGAAGATTGTGGCCAGTGTTACAGATTGCCTACACCAAATTCTTTTATAATCCCCTTCTTTTTTCCCCCTTTCCATTAGAGTGGCTGAAAAATCATAAAGATTCATGTTCTTTAGACTTCTTCGAAGCTAGGGTGAGCCATGTGACATAGATGTGGTAAATGGAATAGAAGTGTGTCTTGTACCTGTTCTTTCTGGTTGAGATGCTACCTAGCAGGTGAATGGAATAGAAGTGTATAAATGGAATAGAAGAGTGTCTTTTCCTTGTTCTTTCTGGTTGAGATGCTACCTAGCAGGTGCCTGCAGGTGCAGCAGCCATCTTGCATGCATGGACAGGAAACCTCCCTGCGGAGGATACTGGCATGGGGGATGGAAGGAGTCTGCTTGATAATGTCACTGAGCCTTCTGACTGCCTGCACCCAGGCTTCTTGTTTCATGGGATAAATAAATACCTGTGATTTAAACAACTCTTAGTCAAACTTTTAGTTTCTCAGAGATGAACACAACCCTAAGTGATACTAAAAGAGCTCAACGTGTTGGGAGGAAATTATTATAAAATGACGTTAGGATACATGTCCTGGGTAGTGAATGGGGAAGAGAGCATTTGTTGATAATTTAATACTTTGAATAAGTTGTGAGTTATTTGTTCCATGTCCTCTAGGTGAGCAAAGCTACAACCACTCCTTACTCTTCCAAAGTGACACCTTCTGTGCAGGCTCATAGTGACCAGAAGTGGTTAGAGCTGAGTCATTTAATGACAATGATGTTCTCAGGATAAGTGGATTTTCATTGTGTTAGGACATGAATGGAAAATAAATGTACAAGAACAGATATGTGAAGAGATACAGTGTGTCCTGCCTTCGATGGCTTGGATTGTTAGTAGGGGCCCAGTTGTTTTAAGTTGAATGAAATGTCAGAATGAAGATTGCTAGATTAAGTAATTATTAATGGCTGAAAAATGAAAGAAAACAGCCTTTCCCCCATGGAATTTTTATCATTTGAGATGAAACCCCATAGCATTCCCGAAGCTCCAGATTCCTTTCAGCAGCTGTTAGACTGACGGGGAGTTGAGCTCCTTGGAGGTACTGATGTATCTATATCAGTGACTTTCCAAGTTTCCTGACTGTATCCTCAATAAAAATAAATTTCATATTGTGATCAATATACATGTAGGCACAAACACACACATGACTGAAACAGAAGTTTCAAAAAAGCAGTATTACTTCCCCTACTACAAGGGAAACGCTGTTGCTTTCTCTTCTCCAATGGCGTTTTTAATCTCATTGATATCATGGCTTCTGTTATGCAGGGCCCTTCACTCTGGATTCTGTCAGTTTGCACTCTGGCTGTCCAAGATTGGTTTTTGACCTTGGAAAAGATTGTATATTTAAACATATTTATATTTAATATATTTTAAAAATATTTTAATTATTTTTAAAACTCCTTTTAACTTGCAGTTTACTTTCAAAATTTTTTCAATCTAACAATTTTGTAATAAATAAATAAAATAAAATAACCATCTTAAACAGGAGATTTTATTTAGTTTTAGAGAGAAGGGAAGGGAAGGAGAAAGAGAGGGAGAGAAACATCTATGTGAGAGAGAAACATCAGTTGCCTCTTGTAAGCACCCCGACTGGGGGCTGAACCTGCAACCCAGGCGTGTTTCCAGATCAGAAATCAAACTGGTGACCTTTCACTTTGTGAGATGACGCCCAACCCACTGAGCCACACCGATTGGGGCAAATAACCAGGTTTTAGAGGACTTTTATGGTCATTATATCTGGCTGAATAAACTCACTTGAGCAATAAATCCATTTACAAATTTAATAATGTTTTCTGAAACATTTTAAGTTACCCTTAATAAATTTAATATATTTGATTTTCTTTTTAAGTAACTACTTCAAACTAGACAAGCTAACACTTTCTTAAGCAACACTCCCTGAAGTACTTAACTTTTGTATATAATAAACTAAACTTAAAAAAATAGAGTGAATCTCAGGTTCTTCTAGAAATGTTCAATATGTGAGAGCATCATTCCTAAATTTACTGTGGAGCAATGTAGTCTCCCAACCTTTTGGGAAAGTAATAAACATTTCTGACTAAATGCTCAAGCGGGTCTCCTGATAGATTTGAGAGCCGCTTCTGGGAAATCCACCCTGAAAACAGTGATTCAGATGGGAGCCAGATAGACTTAGGTTCTGTGGGTTCACTAGGTTAAAAAAATCTTTAGACTGTACATTAATATTTAACCCAACCTCTAATGATACAAAATTCCTTAAGTGATCAGCGGTATCCCTGGAAATGTAGATATACAAGTTTTATTCTGAATTTTGGGGACATTGAACTTAACTGTGGTGTAGGAACCTAAGATTATACTTTTGTGTAATAGCACTTACCTGTCTAACTGTAATTGAACAAAAAGAAAAATCAGAGATTCAGCTGCTCGTCACCACAAGAGCCAAACTCGTGAGGCAGGTGCTGGTGCAAAGGAAAGAGGTTTCATTCAGGTGCGGCACGATCCAGGAGAATGCTGAACTGCCATCCCCCAGCCCATCTCCTCAGTGAGACCAAGACAAAAGCCAGCGTCCAGAGTTCCTGCTACATTTTGAAGTACAGTCCTTTGGAGCCTGCAAGTGACTGCCAAGCGGTCATAGTCCCCATCCAGGCAGCTTAGCTTGTTCCTGGCTGCCATTCATGTCAGGCTTCATCCTGGAGCCTGCATGTGGAGCCTGCACGGCCATGGGCCATGCGGCTCCCAGGGCCACGTGGTTGTCTGCTCCCAGGCAAGGGAGTGTGCAAATGTGCAGGAAGGTGCATCACCAGGTGGACAAGAGAGGCAGAGAGGCTCCTTTCTGGAGGCCATCAGCCATGTGCCTTCAAAGGCCACATAACCCATGGAAAGAACAGGCCAAGTTTATCACACAAATGCAGGTCATGAGTAAGAGAGAGCCAGAGGCCAGGGAGGGGGGGAAGGGGGGAAGTGGGGAGGCTGTCTGTTCTTCTGGGATTATATTAGCTTGGGTGTGGGATGTTCCAGGTGCTTTCTCAAAATGACCAATTAACTTCCCTTGTTTTCCTGCGATTCCATACTCTCCTGAGTTGGGTCCACCTCTCAACCAATCCCTTTTGCCCCCAGGTTAGAATGGCAGGCTTCTGTGGTCCAGAACCTCCCCTGCACCATTCTGACTTCTATGGTACATGTGCCTGCCTTTCCCCTGGTCCTACCTCCAATCTGGTACTGGTAGGCAGGAAGGGCTTTTTTTCTATCCAATTATCTTGCTAGCTTTTCATGGTGGGGCCCTATCCATTGATATTTCTAGCTTTCCCCACTGCTCAGCGTAAGAACCTCTCCCTGCTGCCGTCTTGGCCAATGGGGGAAACTCCTTGGCTCTCTGAACAGACCGTCCACCAGTAACAGCTATTATAGCTATCTCTGCTCAAAAATATCTCTCTCCTTTAGAATTATATGAATTCAGAGCAAGGACCTTGTTTTTTCTTACGCTTCCTATCACTGCATCCTCAGCAGTCAGCGCAACACCTGCCGCACAGTAAGTGCTCAAAAGTGGTTTGTTTAATAAATGACACCATTTAAACCTATGGCTGACAAATATGTTTCACTTTAAAAGTGGCAATATTATAAAAGGCCACAAGATGGGCTCATTACACTGTGAAAGTTTGTGAAACATTCCAGCATCATGAAATTGACATTATTTTCCTGCAAATTAGGAATATTTCATCTGTTTCTGAATCTTAAAAAGGAATTAAAATGCTTTTAGTGATAAATCCTGGCAACGTTGTCATTTTTTAAATTCACCTGAAGAATTGTATTAAAGTCATAGTGTTATGTAATTATCATTTTCTCTTGTGGCTTTGAAAAAAACCAAGATTTTATCTTTATCGCCCTCCCCATAAATTTCTTACTATAACATTGAAATATATGTCTTCCTATATTCCTTCTGAGAATTTAAAATTATATTTGTCACTTTTTTTATTTGAAAGCTTAAGCTTACTAAATTGAATACCCCCTTTTTCTAAACGTACTTCTTAAAAGTTGACTGTACTTGAGGCCAGTCCACATCATTATCTCACTTGATACTTACTGACCAGATGAGGAAACTGAGGCTCTGAGAATCCCAGGCTTGCAGAGTCACCTAACTGACAGCTAGAGCTGCATTTTCGTGGAAGACAGATACAAATCAAACAAAAACAAAAGCAAAACACAAACCAAGGAAGCATGAGAGTATGAGCCAGGGATAAAGCCTGGTGATAAGGGAATGAGTGACTGAGGTTCTCCTGTAGACTGCATGGCCTCTTTGAGGAGGTGACACTGGAGCTAACCCAGGAGTGACAAGAAGAAGCCAGGTTTGTGACGTTCTGGGAAACAGTTTTCCAAGCAGAAAGAACAGCTGGTACACAGGCCCAGGCTGCTGCAGGTTATTGCTGTCAGTTTGGAAAGAAGATAGAAGCTGCATGGCACTGGGAGACTCATCCAGTAATACTGTCCTGTCTTCGGTACAGTTGCTGTGAAATATCTACTGTCCCAGCTTCCCTGGGAGAGAAGCAGACACTGGTGTGTGTGTAACAGCCTGAGGGTTGTTGTTCATTTTAAGTAGCTGATATGCACTACCGGGCAGAAGGAAAAACTCTTCTGAAGCTGGCTGGGTTTTTGTTTGTTTGTTTGTTTTAGGTTTTATTTATTTATTTTTAGAGAGGAGAAGGGAAAGAGAAAGAGGGAGAGAAACATCAATGTGTGGTTGCCTCTCACGTGCTCCCTACTGGGGACCTGGCCTGCAACCCAGGCATGTGCCCTGAATGGGGATCAAACTGGTGACCCTTTGGTTCTCAGGCTGGCATTTAATCCACTGAGCCACACCAGCCAGGGGTGAAACTGGCTATTCTTCAGATAAACTGGGTCAGGATTTTATTCTATCAGGATGACTCCAAGCCAAATAGGACCTCCAGGCATCTGCTGAAGCCATAATGAGATTGGAATGCTCTTCATATAGTCAATATGCACGTATATAATAGGTACCTACTGCCAGGCATTGAATATAAAGCAATGAACAAAATAGTCCCTGCCCTCAAAGAGCTTGTATTTGATGACATCTGCCTATGTAACTAATATACATAGGTTTTACTTCAATTCTCTTTAGTCCACCCACTATTGACTAAACTTAGAACTCATTTATTGGGTATTTTAATGAAGAAGGAAGTGGTCCTGATTGTCAGGATGTCTAGTCTATCATGCCCCCAGTTGGCTTCTTTTAATAGTGGGCACTCTCCTGCGGAGAGATGTGGTTGCACATTTTCCTGCCTGCAAAGATCCAGAGCATCGCTGCTGATAGCAGAAACCTGGCAAATGTGACGACTTGCTTCTGCAGTCCTGGTCTGCACCACGGGCCCAGGTCCTGCCTAGGCCGGGGCCGTTTCTCCATGGTTCCTGTTCCCTTACAACGCTTACAGGAGAAGCAGGAACTTACCACTCAGGGCTGAAATCTGCAACCCAGTGGGAGTCTGCCGATAGGCTCAGCTTCCTTTCCTGAACATTCTCCACACTTTTAGGGCATGTGGAAGGAAGAGTCGGGAGAGAAGAAATGAACTGCATTCACACACTGACCTTTTGACACAAGGGACGACATCGCCGGAGACCCTAGTGGAATTTGTGCCCTCACATCTCACTAATTCGTAGGAAAATCCTCTAAATAGAAATTGAAAATCACTTGCCACTCCAAGCTTAGCTCTTTCACAATTTTTCTTTGTCGTCGGAAGCAAATGATATTAAGAGACTACGTGTATGGCCTATTCATAAGCTTCATACCACCTTATATTGGGTCTCATACCAGTTTATATTAGGTTTTCTGTTACTGTAATGGCAGAGTACCCCAGTCTCAGTGGTGTGACACAGCACACACTTATGACACAGTTCTGTGGGCCGGGGTCCTGACAGTGGGTCTCACTGAGCTGAAGTCAAAGTGTAGGCAGAGCTACTTTTCCTTCTAGAGGCTCCAGAAGAGAATGTTTCCTTTCCTTAGAATTCTAGCTTCTGGAGGCCACCTGCTTCTTGTCCCCTTTCTCCGCTTCAAAGCCAACAGCTTCACACATCTCTTACTTTTCTTCTGTCATCATGTCTCTCCAACCACAGCTGGAGAAGGTTCTCCGCTTTTAAGTGCTCATGCAATGAAATTGGGTCCACCTGGGTCATCCCGGAACTCTCCGCTTCTCGAGTTCGTACCCATAACCACATTGTCAAAGCCCCCTTTGCCACGTAAGTTTCCAAGGATGAAGATGTAGACATCTTTGGGGCTGTTATTTTGACTTCCATGCCCTCTCTAAAAAAATAAGATGCACCGAGAAATGTATACGTGCAACTCCTGTAAATCCTCCGTATAGAAATCCTGCTGTTTCCAGGTAAGACTGTTCTCTTTCCTACTCCTCTGTCCTCCCCTCTGCTCCCCTTCTCCCCACTTCGGTTTTCTTCTCTAGGGGATAGATATGGAAAGAAAATGAGATGAATTTTGTGCTTTTGTCTGCTCAGCTACTATACTCTTCTTCGTACAAAAATATCCCTCTCTTAGCCTTTGGTGGGGAAAGTTAGGCTTCTTTTTTCCCTACTCTAACCCTGATACTCTGTTAGGGTTTTCAGCCATAGTACTTCTCCACCTCCTTGCTTCACGGTTGTGCCCGCTGCCCAGCCCCCATCCAATTTGATGATCATATCCTCTTGGACATTGTGATTGCATTGATAGTGGACATTTAACCCAAGCTGGGACAATCAGAATACTTCTCTGGATTTTTTTTCCCTAAGTGGCTCCATGGGGGAAAATTTCTCTTTCTTTCTTTGTTGCGAGAAAGCTGAAAGTATGTAATTAAGAACAGCTGGCTCTATGTCTCTCACCACTCGGAGAAACTGAGACACTGGTGAGAGGCAGGAAGAGGGACCCTGGTGAGTTACTCTTTGATTTTATTCCTTGAGGTCTAGTTTCCTCCTGGAGTCTGTAAGTTACCCACATTTGTTCCCAATAAATCTCCCTTTTGCTTAATCTAGTTTGTTTTGAGGTTTGTTTCGTGTGATTAAAAGAATCCCAGTTAATAGGGGGAGGGAGGAGGGGAACGGAGAGGATGCAAATAACTGTAATTGAACAATAAAGTAATTATTTAAAAAAAAGATAAAAAAAAGAATCCCAGTTAATATAGGTTGTTTTCCCTCTTCTAATGCTTACGTCTTCTAACTTTATTCATTATTATATTAATCCATTGTGTTTAAAAGCTAGATCTAAGATCAATGATATTTCCCATGGGGAGAAAAATAATCAGAAGAGATTCTGAAATGAGTCCACATGATATTGTTTATGATAATTCTTAGATGACACTCTCTGAAAAAAAAATTACCTGCTGTTTCACAGTCCATCCTGGATTAGCAACTCAGCTAATTAAAGAGGATTATATATACAGATGCCAGTAATCCTATTACCGCAATGGCAGTCATATGAAAAGCTTGAAATCTGAATGCCTTCTGGTTCTACTATTAGGTTTCCACAGAGAAATTATCAATGAAATCCTTAAGGTGAAATTTCCTTTTTCATTTTTGTTATTTTTCTTTTGGAATTTACATTTTCCCAACAAAACCTTCAGGGGCAAATCATTCTAAACCCAGATCTCGCATGCTTTCCATGTTTCCAAAGTTCAGGAAGTTACCTAAGAACATTTCTACTGCAACACTATGCCTAGAATGTTCTAGTCCAAATACAAGACTTGCCAATTTTGCTTTACAGTTTGGATAGTCTCACCAGCACAGTTCTGAGACTCAGAAAGAGCTGTCTCCTGGTGTATGTTTCTGAATTACAAGTGGAGGCTCAGCATGCACTTCCGAATGCGTTGCAGAGCTCAGTTCCAGAGGGAATTGGTGGGTAGACAAATGTCTAGCCAGCATATGAGGCCGAGCGATTCACATCATGTTAAAACACAGAACTGCCAACTGGGAGGGCTGAGCTACATTTACTGGGGAGGATACCCCTTCCGTATTCTGTTTAAGTATGGAAATAACTCCTCATCTCTAGTCTGCGGAGACCACCATCACGAAACAAATTTAGCTTGTTGCTGAGAAGAAGGCACTTTTACCAGCTGCTAAATCAGGGATTTGTCTCCGTTTCCCTGGCTAAGAGTCATATTTCATGCAGTGAATCAGAACTAGAACTGCCTAGTCCCCCTGGTACGTGGGGATAGTTGCGTGTCAGCACAGGTATTTTATTTACTTAGTTGTTCATCACACACTTATTGAGCGTGCACTAGGTACTTGGATATGAAGGCGGACAAAGTGGCTCTGATTCCAGTGCTCATTGAGCTTGTTGTCTGGTGGGAGCCATAGACACCAAAGAAGTAGCAAACAAAGTTATAGTAAAAATTACTTTATGTGCTATAAGGAAAAAGGACGGGTTGCTGTGAGAGAGAATAATGGGAGGGACATACTTTAGGTGGGGTAATTAGGAAGACTTCTTGAAGAAGGTGACATTTATTTGAAATTGGAATTTGGTGGACGAAGAGGAACCAGTCAAGAGGAAACTATTCGGAAGCTGGTCCTAAGCAATAGGAAGAACATCCAATGGTAAACGTCATTTTTCTGCCAGTGTGAATACCTTTGTCCATATCCCGCTAATTTAGATTGGTCTGTTGCCCTGCCCCCTGCCCATAAGTGTTCTTCTCTTAGGATTGGCAGGGCTGCACTTTGGCTAATGCAACGGTCTGTGTGTCCTGAGTGGCAGACTGCGTGTTTTCATCTCACCCTGAGCTTCTCGCTCTTCTTCCCTTAAAGGGGAACTGTCCTCCCCGGGCTGTCCTTCAGTTACACCATTGCGTCTCAAACCACAGCCCTGGTCTTCCTTAGCAAAACAGGGGAGTATCTAATTGATCACTATCACTCGAGATTTAATTCTGCTGTGACAACTTTTCAGATTGTGAGCACATGCAAAAGTTTTATTTCAAACTTGCCACAGGGAGAAGGCTCCTAAGAAAACCAATCCAAAGATTTCCTCTTGGGAAAGAGATCTTTTGGGAGAAATAAATGATTAAGTAATCATTGGTAGGTCAAATTTCTTAAAAAAAGAAAACATGTCTACATAAAAATCATTAGGCTTATTGCAAACGACTGTAAGCTGAGTGGTGTTACTCGAATTTCTCAAAAGGATTTTGAATGTTATTATCATCGCTCTGAAAATTGCTCCAGCGTTTTATCATGATTACTAGACATTTCTCAAAAGATGCTGCTAATTACATCATACTGCCACACCCTGGAGTTCTGCCCCACCTCACGTATGGGGCACTTTTTAATTTTCAGTCCTTGTTTTTTTCCTGCTGAGAAATTCTTTTTAAAAGAACCATTTGGTCAAGAAAATGTTTGTCTCATTGCATTTTTATCCTTTCATTAATTGAGTTTGTTGCTTAGTCACTTTTTACATTTTACAATGGTGAAAATTATGGATATGTTTAATTTACACCGTTGCCATCAGCAAGACTTGTTAATATTCCATTAAACCATCTTGTTAGTTAATATTCCTGAAATCAGGATATGTCTTACAACTGAGCACATCCCCCCCGACCCCCAGTAAAGCCATGGTTGAAATGATGGTGCATCTTAAATAAGTTTTAAAAATACGTATGACATTATACAAATTGGCACATGTAGCTATAGACTGTTAGCTTCCTGAAAGCAGGTCTTTTCTTTTTTTCTTCTGTTTAAAACCTCTATTATGTCATAAACATAGGAAGGTGGGGTAATACAGTCAGTTGGATTCCCATTTTGTGAGAAGCAAGACACTCACTGTTCATTGACAGCCAGCTCTCGGGTGTGAAGACTGTGTCGCGGTCCATATCGCTTCCTCAGCACCCAGAGCAAGGTCTGCCGCCAGGCAGGCCCTCCACAAATACTTGCTAACTAAACAAATAAAATGCTGGCGCTGAGTCTCATCTGACATCTGTAGAAGCATGGCAGGCTCATTGTGCTACCCGTGCCCAGTAGGATGGACAGTGATCAGAATTATGTAAAGAAATGTCAAATATGCAAACAACACGTAAATGAGGAGTGGGAGGTCAATGCCAGGTATGGCTGAATAGAACAGGGGCTGACCGTGACAGAAACACCCAGGCAGAGAGGTCACGGGAAGCTCATCAGTAAGCTCTAGGAAGAATAAATTTGTGTTCACAGGGAATGTGAGAATCCTAAAGTGATTTTTTGTTTCCCTGGGAACAGAAACAGAGGCTAATAATTACTATTTAAGAAAGCAAACAAACAACACTTCTGTATTCGTGATTGTCAAAGAAAAACTTTACGTATGTTAAAATATACTGTTTTCACTTCTGTGACACCGACAAACCTTGTCACTTGTACTGGTTTTGAAAGAGTGATAAACTAAGACAAAATGATTTTATTTATTTATTTTTGGACATATGCTAAGGATATTTTTACTCTTAGTCAAAGACTCATTTAAAAGCATATTATTTGCTATGGGGGTGGTATGAAATAAAGAGAAAAGTAAAAGTTTCCAGTTGTTCCGTCAAACATTTAAGAATAGACAAAAATAAGCAACATATGTACTATAGTTACAGCTTAGGGAAATTTAAGAAGAAATTAAATATGTAGGACAAAGAAAGGAAGACATTTCACACAAGAAGAAGAAAGAGGGATGGGGCTTGGCAGACATCATCACCGGTAGATCGGGCTGGGTGGGGACCCAGGGCGTGCAGATGGCACGCAGTCTGGAGAGATTGAAGCTCCCGGGTGCCGGCTCTGTGTCCCCACGGCACCGGGGCTGTGTTGCCAGATCTTCAGTTTGTTTTAAGAAGCACCTGAAATATGGAATGCTAAGTCTTGTATTTTAAATGTTGGCCCTTTTCAGATTTTTATGAAGTTAGAGGAATTTGTATAAAATATATCTTTGGAGTTGAATTCTTTAAAGGAAAGAAGGAATGGTAGAGAAATTCATAGGAACTTTGAGGGAAGAGAGGAACGTGGAAGAAAGCCAGGCAAGGAAAAGGAGAAATGAAAAAGAGGGGGAGTCTAAGTGATAAATAAATGCCTTTTTTTCCCCTCACCCTGCCTCACTGTCAAACCCCCGAGGCCTCTGGTCCTGAAAGCAGCTCCAGCTCCCGCTCCCTCTCCCTCTCGCTGCTCCGGGTGAAATGTACACCAAGCCTCTTCAGTGGGCCCACCGATGCCGTAGGTCGCATTCACAGATTCTGCTGATGGTTTTGGGCATTCTTCAGAAGTTCCACAGCATTCTTTTTTGATCTGCCTAACTTCAGGTTTGTACCTGACTTGGCATCGTTCCTGAGTTTCCCTGCTCTCGTTAGCTGAGCCAGCTTTAGTCTTTGAAACGTTCATTTCTCTCTCTTCTCTCTTGCCCTCTCCTTCTCTCCCCTTTCTTCCCTGTCTCCCTACTTTCTTTTAAATAACTCTCAAATAACACTTTCAAATGAAAAAAAATCTACTACCACAGTCCCTTAATCTTGTCTGGAGGTGTACACTCACACACACACATACTTGGCATTTTATAATTTGACATATATTTATCTTGGTTTTTCAGTGAAGTATTCACAAATGCTTTCCTGTTTCCTGTGGGATATTGAATTTTTAATTGCTATCATTCAGTTTCCCACTAACTAATCTCTATAGATTTCTCAGGGTTGTTTTTTTCCTAAAATTAAATAACTGGTATAGATTTTTGTTTCATTTTGCTTTCTCTCCCCCACTGGTATGCTCGATTTAATTGGTATCTTCACAAATATTTATGTAGGGCCCACCCTGTAAGGCACTGGGCAAGGGAATAAGGACCCAAAGAAGAATGTGGCATAGTTCTTGTTCTCCAGTTGCTATAGTAATCAAGATGGGGAGATAAGATATTGCACAAAAAGATAAACAATGATAAAAGGTCAATATTATATGTGAAGTAACAAGAAGAGAATATAAATGAATGCTATAGGAATTCAGTGTTAGGAATGATTACTATAGCCCGGAGAAAGAAGGGTAGAAGCAAACATCCATTGAGTGTTTATCACGTTCTAGCGTTTTCCATGTTCCAGTTTTCGTTATATAATTGCTTCAAGAAACTGGTGTGGTTTCAGTTGTTACCTGTTTTTCAAACTGAAGACTCAGAGTGGTCAAACACAGAGCTAGTCAGACCAGACGGGGCAATGCTTTGGGTGCCAGCTTCTCAGTAAGTACTTAGTGCGTACTAGAATACTTTCGATTAAATATTATGTGTTACTTTAAAAAATATTCAGCAGATATGTTGTCACATATCTGCTAAAATACTCTTATTTCAAACAGGAGTTTACAAAACACCTTCTCTATAACTTTGGCCTAGAAATTCCTGGTCTATATCTATCCTACAGAAATACTGGCAGAACTGTGCAAAAATATATCCAGAAGATGTTTATTGTAGCATTGCTTTTAATAGTGAAAAACAGAATTAACCTATGTGGTAGAGATTGGCTATATACTCATTGAGCTTTCTTTCGCTTCCTGGGCACAAACTCAACAAATTTTCTAGCCTGCTTGGTGGACTATGTGACTAGTTCATGACAGTAGAACATGTGGTGGGAAGGTAGGGGTGGGTGGGTAAATATTCTAAAGTCTCATGATTAGATTTCAGCTTTTTGGTAAGCCTATGCTTCTGGACTGTGAACTTACTGTTTCTCAGTTTTTTTTCTCCCCTTAGGTAGATGATGATGTCTGGAATTGGTGCTAGAACATGCTCGGAACATTGTGGACTGTCTCAGTAATAGACATCT
The DNA here is from genome assembly GCA_004026765.1 of Micronycteris hirsuta. NCBI lineage: Eukaryota > Metazoa > Chordata > Mammalia > Chiroptera > Phyllostomidae > Micronycteris > Micronycteris hirsuta. Next base: position 34,605 of record PVJI01009909.1, on the reverse strand, counting down.
TTTTCTTTATAGTGGATCCTCGTGGGATTGTTTGCCCTGGTGATTATCTTAGAGCACTCATACTCTTCAGTAACAACCTACACAGCTAGTGTGGGAACAGCCATGCTAGTACAATGGCACTGGCCGCCTGTCTATGCCTCTGCAACACACTGGCCTCTAGAAAATTCAGCTGTTAAGTTTTGGTCTTTGGTTGGTCTTTTGGATTTTCAACACTAGATTTATTGTACGCCATGTTTCCTGAACTATGGATTACAAAAGCAGAGAATGCCTGGCTTGAGAAATAGAAAAAAGACTGGAAGTGACTTATACAAACGAGAAATGGGGAAAGATGGAGAGAGTCATGAAGGCATTTGAATTCCTGGTTTTCGTTTTCCCTGAGGCCTGGCCACCTCTATGGCTTTGAGAAATAAAACAGACTAAGTTTTGCCACATGAATGTAAACAAAGTGATGTGTGCAGATCAATTTCAGATCAATTTTCCAGATCAGTGCTGTCTAAGGAAATGACAGTACGTGCTTTCCACACCTTAATTTTCCACTCCCTCGCCCCAGAAAGTGGGTGCAATTGTCCTCGCCTTCTTAAACCATGTACACGAGGACAACGCTGTAAACAATGGCAGAGCAAAAAGGTAGAAGGAACCTGGGTCCTCATATGACCTAATGAACTGTCCACCTACCTTCCAGGGATGGTCTTTCCTGTCTAGACTCTTATTAGAAAGAGAATTAAGCTGCAATCTTATTGGAACCATTACATTTTGGAATCTTTTGTTTTAGCTTCTTAACTTGTTCCCTAATATACCATATTTTCAGGATTTTGTATTTTAAGTGCTTTACATTGTTTTTTTATACTTCTATTTTCTCATTCTTACTTTTAACTTTTCTCTAAAGAAAACTTTTTGTTTAATTTTTCAAGAAGATATATATATATATATGTGTGTGTGTGTGGTATATTCCCCAAGCCATTTAGTTCATCCTGTTATCTTATCTGGGTATAAAATGATTGTTACGTTTTTTTCTCCTAAAATTCTGAAGATAATTCTGGTGTTCTGGGTTCAATGAAACAGGCCTTCTTTTTTTTTTAATTCTAAAAAGTAATCATTTCTAAGTAAATAAAGAAAAAGAAAGAAAGAAAGAGAAAGAAAGAGAAACAAAGAAAAGTAACCTGTTTCTGCTTGAATTTTTATAAAATCTTGTTTTGGAATTTAGAAATTTATTTGGTTTATATTTAATTTAGCCTATTATATATTAATTTTGCCTAGAATTAGGTAAACCTTTGAGTCTTTTAATGTCTGTGCCTTAATTTTTTTCTACTTTAAGGCATTTTAATTTTTTCCTTCTAATAGATCTTTCACAATTACTTCTGCTCCAATACTTCTGATTTCTTTTTCAGTGGTGATGGCTCTTCAAATGTTGGATTCTCTTTCATTGTAGCTATCATTTCCTTAGAGAATTTCTTTAGGTTGTAATTGATTAAATTTTATGCAGTCTTAATACTGTACTTTACATGCTGCAATGCATATTTTAATTATTCTGTATTTTATTGTGCCTTTTTTGAGGGTTTCCTTGCATTTTTACTTTTCTCTGCCAGCTCAGTTTTTATCTTGTGTTTTATCTCTTATTCACTAAATCCACAATTTCATATATTTGATGAAATTTAAAACACATAAACAATATAAATTTTCCTTTTATTTTTTGGATAACCATCATTTAGAGGCATACATCTCTGTATTTTCAAGGTAATAGCTGGTTCTATCAAATATATCAGATTTCTATCTTATATGTCCGATTTTTTTAAAAAGATTTTATTTATTTTTTAGAGAGAGGAGAAGGGAGGGAGAAAGAGCAATGTATGGTTGCCTCTCACATGGCCCTCACTGGGGACCTGGCCTGCAACCCAGGCATGTGCCCCAACTGGGAATCGAACCAGGACCTTCTGGTTCCCAGCCTGTGCTCAATCCACTGAGCTACACCAGCTGGGCTTATATGTCAGATTTTAACAGAGGTTTTATTTTCTACAGTACAGATTTTCAAACTTGAACAAGAATTAATTCTCTGGGCCTGGTATTTGTAAGGTAATGTGATAGTTTCTTTCCCTTTGAATTTATATATCATCCAACCTTTATTGCTAGAATTCCCTTATCCACTTTTAACCTGACAACCAACTTCCTGAGTACAACCTCCAGCACATTTCTGCTGTATCACAGACACTCACGTGGGATGCCTTTGTTAGACAGAGTGAGAAATTTCTTCTGCTCTCAGTTTTTATTCTTCAAGTGTGAGAAGTAAAGTTATTTTTGGAATTTCCAAAAAATATTTTGAAATTTAGATAATGTTATAGGTAGTATATGACCAGTGTAGCCTCTGGAGGGCATGCTTCACTCTGCTCTAACTGCCCTTAATTTACCACTGGAAAGCAGTTGCTTCTACCCCTGCCCCCCACCATCCACTAAGTATTCAGCACTAGGAACAGATGTGGAGGGAGAGGTCAAGGTGAGCATGGTGGGAGGAATTTGTAGTATTAAGTAGTTAACTGCTATGTCATCCAATTTGTTTCTATGAAACTTTTTTATTTTAGAGCTTAGAGTACTTTATTTTTTTATTATTAAATAATTACTTTATTGTTGTTCAATTATAGTTGTCTGCATCCTCTCCCCTCCCCTCCCCCTACCCCCTCCAACCCTACCTCCCTTCCTTGCCTCCTTCCTCCTCCTTGGTTCTGTCCATGTGTTTCTGTAAAACTTAATAGCTATATCAGAGATCTTGTCAATGATTATTTTATAACCTGTGTAAGCTGTTATGATTAGGGGTAGGTAATTCATCAAAAATTTATTTTAACATGTGTCTATTGCTCTTACAATTCTCATTGCTTTTTTTTTTCTTTTCTTTTTGTATGGGAAGATAAAGAAATATATGTCAGTTTCGTTAGTCAGCATCATCATGACCCGAATGTTCTAATATTTCACCTCAATGTTGTTTTAAGCCTCTTTATGCTTTGGGGAGAATAGTTCTTATCTTTTGAACTAAACTAAAAATGACTAGATGTGAACTTCAAGCTCAAAGTCATGCAGAACTGTCACTGGCATTCCCAAAGGTGCTTAATTGCCTGTAGGAAAGACTTGTTTTGTCTGAAAATCATCTAAATGCTCATGAAAATTCATAGAAGTCAATTTTGTATCTCACTCTGGGTAGTGAGACTGTTTCTTAGGCCTCCCAGAAGTAAGTAATGTGCAGAAATGGTCACTTAGAGTGTCTTTAAACAAATGCTTTAGAGGCTTTGTGACAAGTACAAACGTTTCTAGCAGCTTAATGATAACGCGTATTCGTTCTCCACCTCAAACTGTGAAATGCTTCTCGGCACAAAAGCTCTCTGGGCGCGACCTCTGACAGGGTTTGCAAAAAGAGTTCCTGGAACCTAGAGGGTGTATTCATCTTGGCTTTGGATGTCATATACAGGAATACCTCTTTGTATTGAGCTTTGCTTTATTTTGTTTTTCAGATTTGTGTTTTTTAATAAATTGAAGTTTTGTGGCAAACCAAACATTGAGCAACTCAACGAATACCATTTCACCAACTAGCTCAGATGGTGGTTAGCATTTTTCAGCAATAAAGTATTTTTAGTTAAGGTATGCATATTATTTTTATATACAACGCTAGTGCACACTTAATAGACTATAGTATAGTGTAAACATAACTTTTATATTCATGAGAAACCAGAAATAGCACATGAATTGTTTTATTACAATATTTGCTTTATTGCGATGGTCTGGAACAGAACCTGAAATATCTCTGAGATCTGCCTGTATTCATATTCTTCATCTAATCAGATTAACCCATTTAGCGTTTTTCAGATGTGAATTCCTTCTGTACGTCGGCCCAGGCCTATCACACTGTGGAGCAGGCTTTTATTCTAGAAGGAATGGCACACGTTTCCTCATTGATCTGATTCCAGTGCTCTCGTCCTCACCTTGACCTTTCATATCCTCACAGGCCCTGGTCCTTGATGGGATGACTCATCCAGACCTACGGCAACTGCGTTCTCCCTAATCCCTGACCAGGTATGTGTCCACTTTGGATCTCTAGTTCCAAATTGGTTATCGGTTTCCATCTTCTCTAATACTCGACCTCTAATTTTTGTCCAAATCGTACCTTTTGTTATCTGAATTTGGTTTCACTCTCAGTTCTGTGGTCTCAACTGGTGAAAATCCTTTAATGACAAAACCATTGGTAAATTCATATTTAATGCCTCTGTGTGTTTAGGTACATGTATGTGATTATACTGCAATTTGACAAAATGTCAATAGTGGGAATTTCCTACATTGTGTCCAAAAACTAACTACAATTTAAATTTTAAAAAACATCCAAAATATGGAGTACTTTTCTGCCATGCCCTCCTCTCAGTGACTTCCCAAAACTCAGTAAATTCTGTAAAGATATCAGAATTGCAGAAATGAAAGATTCTGCATTTTCAACTGCTGGGGTTGCCTCCGGAGCTATCTCAAGACCACACAGGTGTGCATGTCCTTCTTTAAGTTATTAAAGAATATTTTACCTTTGCTTTCTTACACCCCCACTGCCTGAGAAATAATAAAACTATCAAGTTAAAGGTATCATTACATAGAGTGAGAGAGGGTAACAAAGTATAGTATTAGAAGGCGTTAAATTTATTTTGGGAAAATTGATGTATTAAAGGAACTACATTCTTGATAAACCTATTTCCTCTTTAAAAGAATGGGGTTAACTCAGCTTAGAGCAGGGTGTCAAACTCATTTTCACCAGGGGCCACATCAGCCTCGCGGTTGCCTTCAAAGGGCCGAATGTGATTTCAACTCCTTAACAGTTAAGGAGTGGTTATATTTATACAGTCCTGAAATTATTTCATCTCTTTGAAGGCAACCACGAGGCCGATGTGGTCCTCGGTGAAAATGAGTTTGACATCCTGGCTTAGATGGTCTCTAGTAACTAATGGTTGGTTTTTTTCTTAGATAACATTTTTCACCCCCATGCAAATTATGAGGACAAGATAATTTTATATATTTCCCTCTTGAAATGTTGATAATATATTCTAGGGAGCCAATGAGTCGTGAATGTGCAGGGCATGACATTTAATAGCTGGGAATATTGTACCATAATTATGCAGTGTGATAAACATTGCTATATGGGCAATTATATCATAATATATTACTATATCAAAGTAACACACTGTGCACCTTCAACTTACACAATGTTACACATCTAATTTATTTAATTAAAAAAGAACAAAGAGGAAAACACCGGTGACCTTCATCTTGCACAGTCAGCATTTATTACAAACCTCTAGGAGGAGCAGCCAGAGCAGGGAGCCTTAACACGGGGAGAAGGGGTGGTGACTGGCGGCTAATGACCGTGTGCTGTTAAAGGGACCTGTCTCTGCAAGTGGAATGTAAATCCATGTGGTTACTGTAAACTGTGCTTTTCTCTTTCGCTTTAACTAAAATTCAGAATCTTTATTTTTGGGTGTATGCTTAAAAACTTCTAATTTTTGCAGAAATGTTATTCTTCCCGGTTTCATATTTGGAACAGCGTGGTGTTGCGTTTTAATAATTTAGCTACTTTCTGTTGGTTGCATTGTTGGCTAGTTACATTACAAAATTATCATTTGTGCTTTTGGTTTTCAGTACTCCATCCTTTCTCATTTACTGCAATTTTCTTCATTTGAACTGATTCATCATTGATCTCCCAAACTTTATTACTGCCATTCATTGTTAATGCAGCGCCAGAGATGCACCTTGTTAAATACAAACAAGATGGGCAATTGCTTGGTGGGGGCAGTGCTTTCTGCCTCAGAATGTGGCAGTTTCAGAGCACCTGTGATACCTGAGGAGCTATGACATTTCTAATGCAGGTAAAAGGCTGTCATGGAAGATTATTAGTATAACAAGGTCACAAAGGACCCACCTTAATGCCTTGGTGGTAAGAATGCCATGTCCAATATTTACTTATTGTAGAGAAGCGATGGACCTTCTAACCCTTTACAATGATATGTCAGTGCATTGATAGCACAGGAAAATATAATTATAATCTCATATATTTCCTCCCCAAATAATAGGGTAGTCAAAAGAAAAAATCATTATACCTCAGAACCCTAGGGGCAGCTAGGAAGAGAAACATAATGTTTGATTTGCCAAAAGCTTCCAAGCTTGCTTCTGTGCACAGCAAAATGTTCTACTGAGCAAAGGAAATCAATAAGGAGAAGGAAACGTAACTTGAGATAGCATACATATACTTAAAACTTTAAAGATGTTCCTCAACATCCGAAATGAGCAGACAAAACCGAAAAGGTCTAAATTTGCATTACTCTCCATAATTTGTTTGGAAAAAATTAATTCAATTTTTTAGTGCCAGAAGTGAATTACGGTATTTATACATGGCTGCAGTCTCAACATCCTCCTGAGAGAGCAATTAAAGTCGCAGAATAAACCCACCGCTTGTAAACATTCAGCCGAGCAGTTGCCAAGCACTTTGGCTGTGATTTTCACCTTAAGCAACCGAAGCCCTTGTGATTTTCAATGCAAGCTTAAGAAAATGTTTCAGAATTCTTCCTACAGTGTGAACTTTCTTGATTCTTTCCCATTATCTTTGCCCAGGAACCCTGAAGTGTGTGTTACTGTGCCCTTGGGCATGTGCGGAAAGGAAGCCATTAAATCAAGGTGTAATTCTTGTTTTGTAATGGAGGCTGGCCCAGCAATCAGCTCATGTCTGAAAGATCACCATATTAGCATACTAATTACTTTTTTGTTCTGTTCTCAACATAATAGTTTGAAATTTAATATATTCCACTTGTAGTCTCATTACGGCCTGTGAGTATAACGCGGGCATTTGTGGAGCACACATTGAACTCTGGTTTCATCATAACATGCTCTATGATACATGGAGTAAGGGGTTGGGCACACTAAGTGGCTTCAAGGAGCAAGAAGAGAGCATAGAACTCTTAATTCTATAAAGGTAGGGAGTATTCTGGGGGGGTCAAAGTTTTGCATTTATTCATTGATTCACTACATTCTCACTGAACTCTGTTTAGCAATGTAGAATTAGAATGAGTTTAGTTTGATATTCTACTTGTAGTCCATATTTTTAGCCTTTGTTAAAATGAGCATTGAAACAGAATCTCTGCCATATTCCTCTAGACCTTGTTTTCAGGAGATTTCCGGGTTCCCATACATTCCCAAGCACGGAGCCTGGGCATGGGATCCTGCAAAGGTCCCTGCCCCTTTTAGGAAACACGGCCCTGGGCTCAGACTCTGCTGATGGGAGTCCTGGGCAGCCTGCTCTGCACCAGCTGGGCTCTTCCCTGCACTCCCACCTGTGGCTTCCCCACACGTGGTTTACAACCAAGCCGGGTGGAACTGATGGGCATCCGACCCAAGGACAGTCCAGCAACAGGCTGCCAGATAACTGGAAGAAGGTTCCTCGTGGAAAGTCTGGCCCATGCAAGGTCTGCTTGAGCCAGTTAGTTTTTGCCGTGGCTCCCGTCAGTGAGGAAGTTCAGAGGCAGTTCATAGAGGGAGCCAAAGCTAAATGGCTGTGGACACAAAGGAGCCAAAGTCATGTGCAACCAGAAGCTACGAGAAGGAAACAGAAGACAGAGGGCAGAGAGGGTGGGTGCTGACAGAGAAAGGAAAAGGCACGGAGGGCAGAGCTGTCACCTTGGTGATGAAACGCAAGGGCGAGATTCAGATTCCTGCCGCTCAGCTTCCCAACAGCCTCATGCTCTGAGCCACCTTCCAGTTCCAGGCTCAGAGAGGCCAGCTCTGCTCCAGTCCTGTTCCCCCGGGGGACCTCCCATGGTCGTTTGGCTTTTTCTTGGTATCCCTGAGGTTTCCTATGCACACAGTTCTTTTTTTATGTCGTTGGTATGGCCCACTTCACCACCTTGGAGTACAAAGAAGTTTATATTTATCTCATCTTTCAATTTAATTCTGGCTTGAGCATTCGTGTGCCCAAGTCACGGTAACATCCGGTACCTTATTTATGAAGTTGTCAGCTCATTCATCAAATTAAACATTACTCATAGCCTTTGGGGACTTACGTAGTTTAAGGAATAGTCACACCTCCAAACTCTCATTAAGAAAGAAGAGGTCTTTGTCTTGTGATGACTTTGCTTCTGTTATCACCACATGCTGCTGCTAAAAATGGAAGACTTTGCGATTTTCTATGCCATTCAAGTCGTTGTTGTAATGACCCCACTGCAGACGTACTCGTAGCTTTCAGGTATAGGAGAGGATGCTCTACAGGGCTCTTCCCACGGAGTGAAGCTTCTCTGTGGTCACATTACTGTTGTGACCAATACAAATGCTCTTTAACCATGAGAAGTGGGGCAGATGGCAAGAGGCTGCAGAGGTACTTCTGGGTAACCTGACCTCACTCCCTCAGTGTGGTACTTGCAAGGGTGCTCCAGACTGGGCTGCCAAGTTCAACGCTTTGTGACGCATGCACATTAAAATGAAAACACGAGCACCTATCAGGGAACTAGCTCAGCGAGAGAGACTGGTCACAGCCCTCTGCTCTACTGCGGTTAGTTCTTCCACCACGAACTGTGGTTCAACTCACCAGTCCCTATGCCTTTCCTCTAATGCCGAAGTCCCCCTCTGGGACTATTGCAAGTCATTCTCATCAGTGGGACTATATTGATCAATTAGAAAGTTGTAATAACAATAATCTGAAAAGAGATGAGGTCAAAATCCCTTTATCTATGTTCTCCGGGGCTCTATAATTTGAACTGCTATGCAGTTTTGCCCACACTTCCCCCAGAGAAAACATCTCTGCACTTCAGGGGGTGCCATGAGCGTGGCTTTCACCTGGCCGTACAACTGCAGTGCTGACGCTTCCCCCAAGGCTTGGGGTGCCCACTTGCTTTTCACAAATGTGACTAAGAAATCTGCTTAATAAAGAAGGCATGCTCTAACTTTTTGTGTTTATTTAAAAATCCATTCACTGGATTTGAAATTCAAAAGGTACAAAAGGGTTTATTTTGGAAAACATATCTCATTTTTATACTGTCCCCTGATCATCTAGTTCTTCTTTCTAGATATATGTGTACTCTCTAATGATACTATCTTTGGCCAAAAAGTTCTTTTTTTTGGTACAATGGTGCTAGTAGTGCTTGGTTGTCCTCAACTTCGTTTGAAACGATTTTGTTAGATTGTACTGTGCCAGCTGTCATATCAGCATGCTTTTAAAAAAACTGATCCAAATTTGTGAATTTTTGTGTAGCCATTTAATATTTAAGGTGAAAAAATATGCAACCTTTTTGGTATAGTATGGTTTATTATTTCAAGAAAGGTGAAAATACAACTGAAGCACAAAAAAAGATTTGTGCAGTGTATGGAGAAGGTGCTGTGACTGATTGAACATGTCGAAAGTGGTTTGCAAAGTTTCTTGGTACTGTTGACATTTTGGCCAAATAACTCTTTGCGGTGGGGCTGTCTTATGCATGGGAAGATGTTCAGCAGCACCCCTGGCCTCTACCCAGTAGAAGCCAATAGCGGAAGATAGCTGGCATATCAAAATATCCAAATCAATAAAGTTATTAGTGAAAATGAAAAATGTGTCTTTTATTTTATAGAAAAAACCAAATGGACTTTTTGGCTAATCACATATATATGTATGTGTATCTATATACACACACACATATGTGTATACACACACATACACATAAACACATGCTACCATCCTATACATATGTGTATTTCTATATTTTGCTTTGTTCACTTTACAAGGTCAATTCCTTAACAGTACCTATAAAAAGTTGCCTTACTCTTTTTAAAGGTGGCATATATTCTGTCACATATATGGAGTGTAACCTATTTAGTCATATGTCTCTTAATAAACATTTAAGTTATTGCCATTTTTGCTACTATAAACAATGCTGTAATGTGCATATTTTACTTATATCATGTAGTACGTGTATAGCATACATACAGGAAAACTTTCCAGAGGCATAATAGGGGCGCCGAACCACGGTTCCCCAATGACAAAGTGGGCAGGCAGGCCAACCTAGTGGACAGGGCTCAGAGCTCTGGGGATGCTTTCGTGAGCGAAGGTTTGAACTCAGACACTGAGGCTGAGACAGTCGCACATAGTAAATGCTCTGAAGCAGGGACAGTATTTGTGGGTTTCATTTGGGAAATAGTAATCAAACATATTTAGAATATAGGCAACAGCAATTCAAACATGCTTTTATCTACTTTTAATTTTTAAGGCCTCTCTCCGTCATATATTTCTGACTCACATATTCAGGAAATACTAATGTGTGTCAAACTGGGTTTCGATATTAACCAATTTCACATTCCTTTCCCCTTTTGTGTACATTACTTTATTAGGCATCAGGGAGCTTGAAGAATTAGAGGCAGTTGTCATTGACATTTTGGAACGTACAAGTTGACATGAAAATTGACGAGTGAAGAAAACATGTATGTGTGAAACCAAGTACATATTTGCAAGGAAAAGTATCAGCTAAATTATTGAAAATTGTATTTATGAATGTGTAGAAGTCAGTAAGCTTTTTAAAGTGGAAAGTAGATTAAAGAACAAATATTACTCTTTTTACAAGACCATTCGTCATTGTTGAAAGTTCAGGAAACAGATAAGCAAAAAAGAGGGGAAAAACATAATAGCACACTGGAGAGACCCGTTTTGAGTGTGTAATAGTTTTTCTCTCCCTCTTCCTCAGACTCACACTGTACATTACGCACACTGTTTGATACCTACCCTTGTTTTCACCTAACAATAGTCCAGAGTCATCTTTCTATGTCATTGCATGCTCCCTTGAAACATTTGTGGTGTTTTATTGTAGAGATAAACCGTGCCTATTTAACTAATTCCAAATTGTTGGAATTTTGGGTTGTTTTTAAATGTTCAAGATGATAAGCAATGGTGTTAAATTATGTTCATCATAATTTTGTTAGGGTACATTGAATAATTGGAATTGATGAGTTAAGAGCTCTTTTTAAGGCCTTTCATATTTGTTTATCTATTTATTTAATCAATCTTTACATAGAATCATTACTGCAATTTATACTTCCATGTGACTTCGCTAATATTAGATATCATTATTTGTAGACCTGCTATTAATTTTCTATCCAAAATAGTGAGTCACTTTAATTTGAAGTTTCTAATTTGCTAGTGAGAGTAAACATCTTTTCACAAATACCTTTGGCTTGTATATTTCTTGGGGCAGCTTTTTGAGGGAAACAGTTTTTGAGTCAAGTGTTAGAGGGAAATTGAAATTAATTTGTGATCATTAAGCAAATTAAGAATTGTTTATTAGGTTAATATTTTAAAGCCAGTTTTGATCTGAAATTTTTAATCACATCTCCTTTTCTTCATTGAATAATCTCTATATATTGCAATGTAATGAAAATGCAGGAATACCAAAAAGAAATAGTTCCAGAAAATTTCAGGCAAAATTATATTGACAGGGCATTGGTGACAAAAATATAGCAGCTTGGGTTTCAATATTAACCAGTTTCACATTCCCTTCCCTGACAATATCTCATAGAGATAGATGGCACGTGTTGCAGCTCTGATTGTTGCTATAGTCCCACTTAGTGGTTTTGGTTTTCGTTGCTTATGTTTTTGCTGTAATACCCAAAAAATCATTGCCAAGAGCAATGTTGAGGAGCTTTTGATCTATGTTTTATTGTAGGAGTTTTTTGGTTTTGGGTATTATATTTAAGTCTTCAATCTATTTGGAGTTAATTTTTTTGAGTGGCGGGAAACAGGGGTCCAATCTCATTCTTTTGCATGTGAATATTCAGTTTTCCTAGTGCATTTATTGATCAGACAATTGTTATGGCCTCTTGATGCATGACTGTCTTTGGTCATGTTAGAGACTGACCGTTATACATCTGATCAAAATGTAAGTAAACATTCTATACTCACATACTGCTAACCCAATTATAGACATGCAATAATGAAAGTAGAACATACTAGCTTGGAGTTCAGAGAAAACCTTTGGGTAAAGCAGATATACTTGGAAGTTATGCATGTATAGATGATTTTTAAATCACAAGACTAGATTTTATCACCTTTGAAAAAGTGTAGATAGAAGAGGGAAGAGTTCCGAGGACTGATCCTGAGTCGCTGCAATACTTACAGGTTTGGGTAGATGAGAAGAAAAGAGACCACTGGGAAGCAGGAGGAGAACCAGGAGGAAGTGGCATCCTGGAAGCCTAGTGAAGACAGTGTTTCAGAGGGGGAGCAATCAGTTGTTGAAAGCTGCTGGTAGGTAAGCTAGAGACTAAGAATTTGTCATCGCATATGACAGTGTTGTGGCAGTTGGTGATCTGACATAGCCCGTTTCTATTAAGGGGTAAAAGCCAAAGGCTGTGGAAGTGGGTTAAAGAGAGAATGAAGTCCAGGACATAAAATTAAGTTTCTGAACAGTCTGGAATAGAGAAGTGAGGCAATAGCAAAAGAAGAATGTGGAAACAAGGCAGGGTTTGTGTTTTTCAAGATATTGTAATCCGTTTGTAGCTAATGGTAATAATCTAGGAGAGAGGAAAAATGATGATTGGAAAGAGGAAGGATAAATGCTAGAGCGGCACCTTTGTGAAGGTAAGAAGTGATCAAACCCAGACACAAGACAGAGGCTTAGACTTTGAGAGGAGCCTGCGTGGTTCCTTTCCAGCATCAAGAAGCAAGGCTGATATAAAAGCAGATACTGTGACGGGAGTTTGAAAAATTCCTCCTAGGATCTCATCTGTCTTTTCAGAGAAATTCCTCCTAGGATCTCCCTGTTTTATCAGCAGGGAGGTGACGGTGTTGGAGACTAGAGGGCAGGGAATTGTGGGAGATGGAATGGACCGTGAAGATGGAATGATTGCTGGGCAAGGGTCCTCCTGAGGTTAGGGATTATGCGATAAAAGGAAGAAGGGTAAGAACGGCTGTGTGTTTTTCTTCAGCTCCGTTCCATTGTCCAGGTGCAGAGGCGGGGAGTTGGGCTGAATGACCACTGGGGCTTAGCTAGGGGAGTGTGATGGAAGGAGAGAGGAGTGGAGAGTTGGGGGTTATGCCGAGAGGATGGGTTATAATTGTGGAGGATGTTACTTAGTTTGTGTAGTCGGGGACACAAGGACTTGATGGAAAGGAAGGACAGTGCAAAGGTTATCGGGATCAAGGGACTGTAGGCGAAGAATTGCTGGCATAGCTACTTGAGGGTGGGAGAATAAAATATTGGAGGTTTTGGTTAAAGAGTTTATGGAAGGAATGCAGATGAAAGTGCAGGTTCGTCTTATCTGATCCATTTTGAACGCTGGGATCTTTTACTACATAACCCAGTCTGAGTGCTCAGTTTCCTCAGGTTCAAATTCCTTTCATCATCTTCTCTGTTTTTGAAACTGTCCCACTCACAGAGAGCCCTCACAAAGGTAAGAAATACCTTTCTGAAGTCATTTTATTCTTGCTACTCTTTAGAAGTCTGCAATGATTCGTCCATTTTCGAATCAAATTTTGTTGTTCTTTACAAACTATATCATTATAACCTCTTCCACTGTAGCTCTTTCTATATATGTGTACACTTATACATATATATATATTTCATTTTGCTCATACAAACAGCATATTTCCAAGGATTTCACTAAGTAAAAAAGGAACAGTTTTCTCCCTTTACCTCCTACTGATTTTGTTGTTTCAAGAAAAAGCAGCTGCTCAGGTCTAAAATTTTTCTTTTGCTGTCTTATGGCTCTTTGTAGTAGCTTTTCACCACCTCTCCAGAGTAATTTACCACAATCTGAGACCTTGATCTCTAAGTTTTGATTTAGTTCCTCCTGTGATATCTTACAGGCTCAAAGCATAGAGAGTCAGGTTGTTTTTTATCCAAATGTGTGGTGAGATTTAGCAACACAGTCTTCAAACTGGAGTGGGCCTTTGTCCTTACTGTTCCCTCCGGCAGTTTATGCACTTGTGACTCCTGATGTGTTATTAAAGAGTCTTAGATGAAATCCTAACCCTTTGTTTGCTTTCATTGCTGTAGTTGCTCCAGGCTCAGGGTTCTCTATTTGGGTATCTTTCCTTCCAAAGGGACCTGGATTAGGGCTATAGGCTGTTACTTTTTTTTTTTTTTCCTACCGGTTGTTTATTATGAGTGATTAGTTCGCACTCTCATTCCACTGACTTCTATTGTAGAACTGGGACTAATGGTGCTTGGATAATTTTTAATACAACGGATCTTAAAATGCTTTTTTCTCATGGCCACTCTCGATTGTTTTGCAGGGTTTCCAGATGAATCGTTACTCTGTTGACAATGATGGTTTGAGAAATATATTCCTGATGTTTCTGGAGAGGGGTGCAGACTCAATGCAACTAAGTTCTGGTAGGGAATAGTTCTTTTGGTTCCGGGTGATTCTTAGGAGGCTTAACACAGGAAGCACCCATTGGTCAAGCTCCCCCTTTTTCTTTTCAGTAGGCATGTACGTTTCTTAGGGCTGCCACAACTACACTGAAAGTGGGGCGGCTTAGACAACAGAAATTTATTCTCTAAGTTCTGGAGGCCAGAAGTTCAAAACCAAGATGTCGGCCCAGCTCTGCGCTCTCGGAAACCTGCAGGGGAAGAATCTTTCCTGAGTCTTCCAGCCTCTGAGATCCCCCGGCATTCCTGTGCATGTGGTAGCGTAACTTTATTGTCTGCCTCTGTCCTCACATGTCTTCCTCCCATGTTTGTGTCTGTGCCCAAATTTCTCTCTTCTTATAAGGATACCAGTTATTTTGGATTAGGCTCCTTCCATCATATCTGCGTTTACCTGCAAAGGTCTAAACAAGGTCACATTCTGATGTTCTAGGTAGATGTGAATTTTTAGGGGACGTCACTTAACCCAGGAGAGTGGAAAAGGGATCTGTAAAAATTTCAGTATAATCATTCTGTAGGAAGATGAATGTTTCAGAATGGTGCTGCGCCAGTCGCTACCCCATCCACCAGTGTCGCCATTTATTCCTTTTATACTTGGAGTTGCCTTTGAGACCTAGAAATGCCTGGGAGTGACTCATTTCAGTCATTGGAGATTATTTTCCCTAAGGATGTTCTCCAAATATTAGAAAAATGTATACTTTGAGGAGAACAAGGGACTCAATCAAGTATTATGAGAGTGAAAACATTATGAAGCAATGTCCTGAGTGGGTAAACGGGTTAGTGGGTTTCAGGCTGCCACACTAGTAGGAGCCCAGATCTCTTGCCTTGTTTATTACAGAAATGTTCTCACTGCCGCCTTTGCATTCTGCACTGCACACTCCCGCGTGCCGATCAGCCATCCTGACACCCAGTGAGAGGGCGTTATTCACTGTCTCCTAGTTCTTCAGAATTTCTGTTTCCTGCTGAATTCTGTATAGACTCCTTTCCCTGGAGGGGATATAGAAAAGATTAGAGTGTATTCTAGGGATAAATTGAGAGAAGCATTTAGCACAATGTTTGCATATAGAAAGAGCTCAATGCATATTTTATAATTATAATAACTCAGTGCATTCAGTGCTCTTCACAATGTGGCTATGCTTACATTCCAAGGACCTTCTAGTCTAACAGGACACATGAACCCACATTCATTTTTCTGCTGGAGTGCTCTTATTCATACTGTTTTCCTTTCCTGTCATCATTTATCTCTGCTGGAAATCCCTTTAATGGTAGGTTTTTCCTCAAAGGCCATCTTCAGGAAGATTTTCCCGATTCCAGATTTATTGGTGCAAGTTGACAGAATTATCTCCTACTATTGACCCATAACACCTTGTTTATGATTCTTGGATGAAAGCAATGTAGACTATATGGTAATATAATAGTCTGGGCACTTAGCTCATGTTTTCTGGATTATAAAGTCTCTGAGGACAAAACTTGCATATAATTAATTCAACATCTTTATAGAGCCTGACATAGTAACTTGCACAATACTTGTAGTCAATAAGATTTGAATTTAATTTCTATTGTCTCCTCTAAATGTATTAAGATAATATGAGCCTGCTACAACAATAAGACCCAAAATCGCTCTGGCTTGAATGAGATAGAAGTGAATAAGGAGGCACGGGGTCCAGGGAAGGTAGGTCACTCAGCTCCCTGCACAAGTGGACCTGGGGACCCAGCTTCCTCTGTCTTTTTGTTCAGCCATTTCCTTGGTTGCCATGTTATCTGCATGGTAGGAACAAGCTAGCTTAACTGCTTCGTGTTCTCAGTACAGCTTGTGGGGAGAGGAAGAGGAAGAAGAAGGCAAGCAATGTTCTTCGAAGGAGATACCACATAAGTTATACAACAGATTCTATTGACATTCAAGGGGTGAGAGTTGAGTCACATGGCCATGCTGAGCTGGCCAAGGGAGATGAGGACATAAAGTCTCAGGACAAATGGGTAGTCACATCCCCATATACTCTGGACACTTCTATTTCTAAAATGAAGACTTGGAGAATAAAAGGTGGGGGACCATCAGCTGTCTTTGCCACACCTCCTTATGAAATAATTTGCTGTTACATTTTGTTTTTACTCTAAGTATCTTCTGATAAAAAGACCATACAGAGATGAAATCTTTCTGAATAATTGAGCTTTTAGACAGCTGAATAAGTACCTATTAAGGCACTACAATTTTTATTTGGTTCTTTTGAACAAAAATCTTTCAAAATGTATTGCATCTTTAATTTAATTATTGAGCCTATTTTAATCATTCCTGGATGCTTGGGGTCATCTTAATAAATATTAACTATTTTTTTGAGATGAAATAGAAGTCCTTGGACATGAAGGTTCAAGTTCCTCTGTATAAGCTTTCACTATGCTATTGTGATGTAATACAGTGAAATCCTTGGGTACTGACTGGGTTCTTGTTCCCATGCTCAATGCCCCCAGTTCTTATGCCTATTTTTAGACACTACCCATACTTCCTTCTGGTACTATTAGACTTTTAGTTGCTAATCCTTGCTGATGCCAGTGCAAGTGCCTACAGAAGCCCTGATCCTTTTCTTTCTTGCTGTTTATAATATTTTATGAACTTAGAAGTAAAAAATAACACTATTTGCCTCATACAGTTCAAGGTATTTATCATATTTTAATTAATTTCATCCTATAACAACTCTAAAAAAGACACTATTTTATTTTCCTCCTTTTAGGGTGACCCAGCAGAGCACTGAGTTTAAGTAGCTTGCCCAAGGTCACAGAGCTACCACACAGCAGAGCCAGGACTCAACTTAGTGTAACTCTGGAGTCTGTTCTCTTACTAATTACACTGTATTGCCTTTGGCCTTCTTTGAATTCTATTCAAACTAAGAATAAACAGATTCTGAAACAGCGTGAGAGCCGCTCTTGTATCAATAGCATTTTCGGTATTTAGAGCATTCTCTCCTTGCTCTAGATTGAATTGAAAGACAGACAGGTTCAACATAGGTGAGGTAGTATGGCAGCTTTAGGTTGGGCAGTTAAGTCAGAAAGCAGTGAGGGAGCTTGTTCCATACCATGCAAAGTAGGTCAATTATAAAGCAGGGGTTCAGAGGTAACATCGAGTGTTTCTTTTCTCCTGCATTTGACGTCACTGTAATTAGAAGCCCACTTATTCTCCTTTTCACAGTGGACACACTGTTCAATGGCTCTTACTTTGGAATACACATGAGGCTGCTGTTTTATATATTGACAGTTTATGTCACCAGGTTGTCTGAGGGAAAGTGTCAAAGGAAGAAAGAAAAAAGTCTAGACTCTACCAAATGTCACCAGTGTTTTTCTTTGGTGCTAAATATAGAACATACAGCCCTTGCTGCTGTGGCTCAGACGATTGAATGCCGGCCTGTAAACCAAAGGGTCACCAGTTTGATTCCCAGTCAGGGCCCATGCCTGGGTTGTGGGCCAGGTCCGCAGTTAAAAACCTTCTGCACAGTTAAAGAAAACATCAGCAAAATGAAAGGGAACCAACCATATGGGAAAATATATTTGCCAATGATACCTCGGTCAAGGGTTTGATCTCCAAAATATATAAATAACTCACATGACTCCACTCCAGGAATACAAACAATCCAATTAAAAAATGAGCAAAGGCCCTGGCTGGTGTAGCTCAGTGGATTGAGCACGGGCTGGGAACCAAGGGGTCCCAGTTTGATTCCCAGTCAGGGTGCATGCCTGGGTTGCAGGCCAGGTCCCCAGTGAGGGCCATGTGAGGAGCAACCATACATTGCTGTTTCTCTCCCTCTGTCTCCCTCCCTTCCCCTCTCTGTAAAAATAAATAAATAAAATCTTAAAAAAAAATGGGCAAAGGACCTGAACAGACACTTCTCCAAGGAGGACATACAGAGGGCCCATAGACACATGAAAAAAATGCTCAGCATCACTAGCCATCAGAGAGATGCTAATTAAGACCACAATGAGATACCACTTCACCTTGGTCAGAATAGCCATTATTAACAAATCAACAAACAACAAGTGCTGGCGAGGTTGTGGAGAAAAGGGAACCCTAGTGCATTGCTGGTGGGAATGCAGACTGGTGCAGCCACTGTGGAAAACAGTATGGAATTCCTCAAAAAACTAAAAATGGAACTGCCTTTTGATCCAGAAATTCCATAATCCTGAAATACCAATTCAAAAGAACATGTGTACCCCAATGTTCATAGTAGCACAATTTACAATAGCCAAGTGCTAGAAGCAACCTAAGTGCCCATCCATAAATGAGTGGATCAAAAAACTGGGACATTTACACAATGGAATACTACACAGCAGAAAGAAAGAAGGAGCTCCTATCCTTCACAACAGCATGGATGGAACTTGAGAGCATTTATGCTAAGTGGATAAGCCAGGTAGTGAAAGATAAATACCATATGCTCTCACCTATTAGTGGAAACTAATCAACATAATAAACAAGCAAGCAAAATATAACCAAAGACATTGAAATGAAGAACAAACTGACCAGAGGGGAGGGAGGAGGGGGATAACAGGGGAAAGAAGGAAGGGTCATCAAGGAACATGTATAAAGGACCCATGGACAAAGCCAAAGAGGGGTAGGATTGAGGGTGGGAGGTGGGGGTGGGTGGGGAAGGGGAGGGTGGTGGGGGAAAGTAGAGACAACTGTACCTGAACAACAGTAAAATAAATAAATAAATATAGAACATATGATCATGCTTATAAACATTATTGATTAATGAAAAGATTGTCTCCTGGTCAAAGACAATGGCGTCTACCTCGAGCAGAAAGTTGGTACTTTGGAAGAAAATACACATTCGAAAATGCAATGTGAAGTATCTGGACAATGTTTTTAACTTAAAGTATAAATGTAACATAAAGAAAGTGTCTTAAAGTGAAAAGATACTAGCTGGGAACAATGCCAATAACCAAAAAAAGCAGTGAAATGAAAAAATGTTTTATAAACGCTGACAGTAGAGGCAGCGCTATCTAAGATTGTGATAACCCCCACAAGATTGATATTTCCAAATGACTTTGAGGCTTTGCTAGTTTATTTTGATGACTACCATCAGTTTTTAGAGTGTTTCTTGGGTGTTTACTCATATTTCTGCTTCAAAAACAACCCAGGTCATTTTTTCCTACAGCAGAGTGGCTATCTCTGAAAAGTAAGAAGTCTCTTCTCCTAGTTATTGCTGTGAATGTTTTTATTATAAGACAGCAGCATATTCTGGAGGCCCACAATTTGTTTTATTACAAAACAAACATAATGGTAGAATTTTCTATAAAATCACATACTTCTAGCATTTTGCACTCCTGTACCTCATTAGCCTGTCAAAATGAGTGGTTTCATTCATTTTTTATATAACAACACATATAATTATGTTATAAAACTTGGACTGAAGCATATAAGGAAATAAACTAGCCCAGATAGCATCCAAATGACTATGAAGGGTGCAGTGGTCTCACAGAGTAAGGAAGGTTATATTTCCAGAACCTGATCTTGGCAGATATAAATACTCCAACTTCGAATTACTAAATTCTCCCACCTTCTTCTTCTCCCCATCTCACTCATGTGGGAGAACAAGTACACCTCAGTGAACACAGAATCCCGTGTGGGGGGGTGGGGAAGAGTACATTGATTTGGCCTACTGCCAAAGTGTCCCTTATTAGCTTATAAAGATTTCCTTAAATTTATGCAATATGGGCCAGTGCCTATTTTCAAGGCTACCCTAGCTTCATGGAATTAAACCTTTTTGGAGACTACACCCTTACACTAAATGGGTGTAGGGAAGGGTTGCCCAAGACCAAAGCTGAATTTCTTGAGTTTCTATTAGAATTTTAGGCTGAGGTAGCCTTGTGTCTTTGAATTTGGAATAAGGCAATGTCTTGTACAATCTTGAGCACTTGGTTTTATAATTATGGTTTGTTCTTTTGGATAGGATAATTGTCCATCTGATCTGATCATCTGTATCAAATTCCCTGGCAGAGGCCGAGGTTGTGCTTCAGCTGTCACATTGCTTTATGGCAAAGCTAAGCACTTTGACGATGACATGTGACCATGAATGTAAACCCACATCTGCCTGGAGCTTGTTCCTGTGGATTTTATGTCTATGAGTTCAGTCTCAATTTTACCCCATGTAAACTTAGATTCAAATCTCAGCATTTCAGTGCATTGCAAGAGTGAAAATACCCAGTCCTGCCAAGCTTTTAATGAATTTCCTAGAAGTGATGGAAGACTTGAAAGTCATAGGGGTGAGTGCGTTGTCATGGACCCATTTGGCTCATTTTCTCCCTCTTTCTATGCCTTGCTCTTTTCTTCTTACTTTGGAATTTTCCAAACTCTGTCTCTTTGTTATGAAGGTATTCCCCACTCCTTTCAAGCTTTCACGGGTTGATCTGCTGCTCTGAAGGGCTTAATTTTTACTCTTAGGACTTTTAATTATGTCATTCCAGTTAAAGAAACTCTCTTCCTTAGACGAGTTACAGTGTCAACTGTCAGCTCTTATAAGCTTTATCCCATTATGAGTGATAGCTCAGTAATTTTACTAATTGTTTTTCTCCTCACAACTCTCCTCCTTCTTTCTTCCCATTTCCCTTTCATTATTTCTTTCTTTTCTTCTTCCCTGCCTCCCTTCTTTCCTTATTCCTTCCTGCTTTGTATATCTCATATGTACGAACTGCTATTCTAGGCACTGACATAAGGAGAATGAATAAGATATATCCTTATTTTCAGGAAATATCCATATGGAAAGGGGAGACCCCCCAAAAAAAATCCTCATGTGGGAAGAGCTAAAGGTCATTACATAAATTGCTAACTTGGAGGATTGCTTTGGTAGAAATGTCATTAATAAGAAATACTAGAAAATGAGGTTTTAGGCAGAAATAATAAGTTTGGTTTTCAACATGGTAAAACTTTATATACCTTCAAGAAACCTGAAAAGAGAAAAATTCAGTTTGGAGCTTTGGAAAGAGATTAAAGTTGGAATATAATTTTAAGAATTACCTGTGTGTGGCGGGTGTGATTCCCTGAGAAGGAGAAAAAGAGTAAAAAGTAAAAGGACTTGAAAGGATGTAATCTTCGATAACATTCACCTTTTGCACATAGTCTGAAGCAGAGCCACTAAAAGTAAAAGCAAAAGTAAATAGTAAAAGGAAAAAATTACCTAAAGACTAACTCAGTCCATTTCCAAACTCCTGATTTCCTTTTATGACCTTGAAACCGTGGATGCCAGTGGGTACAAAAAGGGTGACTAGCAAGGTAGGATAAGAATAAAGAGCAGCACTTTCGGAGAGAGGAGCTTCAGAAAGGAGGACATAATTGACAGAACATAATGCCTCACAGACGTTAAGTTGACTGGAGACTGGAAAGAAACCATTGAGTAAGTGCTCTATCTTTCTTAACCGATTACTGTAGATCGGTCCAGTTCCATCTTTGTTCTATTTCAGTGACAACAGAGGGCAGAAAGTAACCATCTTTCTCACTTTTCTTGCCTGCTGCTTTCCCCTCCACCATTTCCATCAAGTTCCATTCTTTTAAGTATTATTTTGTGAGTCTTCTTAGAAATATATTCTAATTTTTTATTTCTCTGTATTTCCTATGGAATTTTTATCTTGACAGAGTCCCACTCGTTGACTTGAGCTAATGCTTCATTTGACTTCATGAATCATTTCTATATGGCACTTGTTTCTAGAGGTGTACCGAATTCCTGGATCTATTCAACTTGTGCTGCTTCTGTTTACTTTTCTGCATAGGCTAAATTTAGTAGATCTTAGTACATCCTCAGAGCCGCTGGCTTTCAAGGATCTGGTTACAGCAAACCTGAGTGTTTTGCTTTGTTTTGTTCTTTTGCTTGGGGTGGAGAGATGGAGTCTAAGTAAACGTAATGGAAAAGACAACACAAAGACAATGATTATTTTTAATTAAATGTACTCAGGTAACATTGGTTAATAACATTATATTATTTTCAGGTGCACAACATTATCGTTTGACATCTGTATGCTCTATTGCGTACTCACTGCCCGAAGTCTAGTTTCTTTCCATTACCATTTACGCCTTTACCCACTTCTCCTTGCCCCCACTCTTTTTCCCTTCTTGTAACCACCCTTCTGTTTGTATCTGTGAGTGTCAAAGACAATTATTAAAGAAAGATGTTTCGTTTAACAGAATGCATGTTGAAGATTTCTATCAGCACGGCCTAAGTTCAGTAGAGTCTTTTAAAATAGTAAACTGGCTTTCCAGTCTTGGAAAGGCCCATGAAGTTGAACAGGTATTGACTCTAAAAGGCAGTTGGAAGCTGTCTTTTTTAAAGCGATAAACTTCTTTGGATTTGACATCTCACAAAGTGATTTTATTCTTCTATTTTCTATAAAACATGTGATTGGTTTTATGATCGTTTTACATTATTTTATTACTTTTATAAGGATTCTTGCCATACATTTTAGTTTATTTTTTTACAAGGAGAACAAAAAGATAAATTAAGGAGCTGAAATAATTCCTTCTTCTTATATCTAAACATTCCTGTGTATGAGTGAATGTAAAACTTTGTGATCACGAGACCAATGAGTCTAAAATCTATTTCTGTTTCATTCTTTTTGGGGAAAAGTATGTTTCTGATCTTGTCAAAGTTGGATGCCAGGGAACCAGTGGCCAAGACCCCAGGCTAACCCTTGGACAAGTCGTCAGGGATGGGAATAGGAGCTGCTGGGGCACCTGCCGCAGATTTCGGTGGCCTTACAGTCTGTCTTTGTGCTCATTTGTCCAGAGAAGATGCCAGCCCAGAGGGGCTTATCTTATTAGGTGGGGCAGGAGGCTGAGGTGCTGAGTTTTAAAACATTTTGTTATGATATTTTTCAGACATACAGTAAAGTTGAGAGAATTTTACAGTGAAAAAACCATACTACATATAACCACATCACTAATTCTATCATTTATATTGTCCTATATGTGCTCTGTCACATATTTACATGTCCCTTTTCCATCCTTTAATCTATTTTGTCTTCCTGATGCATCTCAAAGGACATTGAAGATTACTTCTCCCCAAATATTTCAGCATGCATATCATTAACTAGAAGTCAATATTGGGTTACAGTGGTACAATATGTAGCCTTTTGGATCTGCCTTTTCTTTTACTTAACATAATGCTTTTGAAGTCCATCCAAGTTGTTGCATGTATCAGTAGTTCGATCCTTTTTTATTGCTGAGTAAGTGTCCATTATATGGATATGCCAAAGACTGTACATTTATTCTCCCATTGATGGACTCTGGACTTTTATACTTTGGGGTCATTATGTATAAGAATGGCATGAATATTTTTGTACAAGTGTTTTTTGTAAACATATGTTTTCATTTCTGTTAGGTAGATACCTCAAAGTGGAAAATTTCTAGGCCATGGAGTAGAAGGAATTTGTTTAGTTTTGTAAGAAACCGTCAAACCTTTCCTAAAGTGTTTGTATTATTTTATATTCCTATTAACAATGTATGAGATCAGCAATTGCTCTAAATCCTTGCCAGCATTTAGTGTGGTCAGTCTTTTTAATTTTAGCCATTATGGGGGGCATGAGAACTGCAGGACTTAAGAGCAAATGCTCCTCCCACTCCCCTGCCCCCTTTTTGTCCCAGGAAATTCTTGCAGAGCTTACTGCTTGATTGCAAAGACCACAGAATCTAGAGAGCTAACTTACATCTCTGGTCTAGAGGGACTCAGCTTTATGGGCTTCTTGACTTTGTATACTTCTTGTATTTTTCTTTAGCTCACTATCAGATTACACAGGACTACTCAACTCTGCTCCCAAATACTTGCCTCCTTTAGGGGACTGTAACACCATGGACACCACAATCTCCCGCTAGCTCATCTGGACATACACCTAGGGAAAGGGTGTGGAATAATGACCGCCTTTTCTACGAATGTTTTATGAAAGAAAAAACATTTCCGTGTTAATCTTAGAATGTGTCAGGTCAGTGAAGATAAAATACAGAGGGTATATCTGGGAGATTGTATGTTCCTGGTAGGTTCACTTGCATGTTCTATTTCCATATGCTCCCTTGAAATAGTATAAAGAACTCCTTTAAAAAACACTTATCTTTTTGGTTTCTCAAAAGGCTGGGGGCGCTACATCAAAGAAAGACTGTATAACTGATCCCTACCGTATTGGGTAGTTATTCCTGTAATCTATGCCATCACTGAATCATTCAATAAATATTTACTGAAGGCATACTATGTGCCAGACAGTGTTCTAGGGGTTAGTTAGTGGTACTTTAGTGTACAAAAAGAAAACAGTATTTCCTCATAGAGTTTACATTTTGATGGGTGGAGACAGAAAATAAAGAAAATAAATAATTATTTAATGTGTTATAAGTGCTATGGAGAAAAATAAGGGATGTGGTGGGTGAAATTTTAAAGGGAAAGTTTCATTAAGAAGAGAATATTTGGGCAAAGATTTGCAGATGTTAAGGGATCAACCCTGTGGAAACAGGAGATAAGTCAGCTCAGGTAGAGGCGCCTGGCGTGGCGCACGGCTCCTCAGTGAGTGAAGGAAGCTCACACTCATAGGTGAAAGCAGAAAGGCAGCGGAGGCCCAGGTCTTCCTGGGGTCTCGTCTGCTTTGTAAAGCCTTGGGATTTATTCTCAGTGAGTTATTTTTCCTGTTGGAGCAGAGACGTGTTTTGACATGTCTAAATGGATCACTATGGCTCTTGGCTGGGAATAAACTGAAGGGGAATAAGAGTGTGTGTCGGAAGATCCTTTGTCAAAGAAGTAGAACCTCTATGGCTGGAAGGCACGAGAATTTTGGGTGTGGTATTGTTGCGGGCCATGCTGCATCTGATCCACGAATGCTGATTTGTGGGGAACTAGCCCACACCCATTTCTTGGCACAGTCAGATATGGGTGGGATGCCGCTGCACAGCGGGAGGCGACCAGGGGCAGTTCTCTCAAGTCTAGCTTATGGCTTGCATGATGTAGCTGTGGCAATGTTCATTGACCTCTGAAAACAAAGGCTTCTAACTGCTAGCCGATTCCCCACACATGAAAGGGTTAAGGAGAGATTAGCCATTTAGCAAGCCAAGCCTCCTCAATGCTAAAAGCAAAGCAGTCTGTTAATTGATGAGAGAGGCCTGGGAGAAGTCATTACTAAAAATATTTTAAACCATTCTCCCTGAAATTCAGCAATTTATCGTTCTTCTTTATACCAGAGATATAGGAAAAGATTTAAATAGCTAGGAAGTTTAGTGAATAGCCATAAACATTAGTTAGGATTTATACTTCAGAAAGTTGTAGATAAGGACTATCTGTTGCTTAGGATTCTAAGGACACTGGCGAATGTTTATACTTCAAAGAACAGCTAATTGGGTTAGAAGTACCTTGAATTAGATGACATCTCTCTCTTAAATTTCCTAAGCACAAAGACTTACCTCTACATATATTTCTAATTACTAATTTAGAGTTATCTAGGACCTAAGGGAAAAAAAAAATATATATATGTCTAGCCAAGTATTAGTGCTTAAAATAGTTAGTACTGATATTATTTCTAGCTGTTTGATGATAATTCCTTATCAGAATACCCATTTGTTTAACATGAGTAGAATTTGTAGCCTTTTTAATTGCTCAACTGTTATTTCTTGGTGATTTGTGTCTTGCAGCTGTCTTTTACTAATTGTGAGAGATGTGTGTCTGCTTTTTATCACTACTGTTGTAAAAAAATGCCTTGTCTTTAAAATAGAGATAGTTCCTTTGTTTAGTGAGTCAGTCAGTTTTAGGCCAAGAGACTGGCAAGAAAGCTGGTCTCTCAGGTTCAGTAAACTGGCCTAAGACACCAAAGGAGTGTCAGACTCGTTCATTTTCCGCCTTACTGTCACCCTCCTTCGGAGAACACCCTAAGAAGTGCAGTAAGCAGGCTTTTGGCATGGTATGAGTAGAATGAGCCGATGGGGAAACTACAGTCGGAAAGATGACTCAGAATTTTTGGGGGGAAAGACTATAGTGTTTGTGTCTGCCGTAGTGGTTGGTGAGCGTTTGCTGAGCCTACGAGCTTTTTGTTTTTTTATGGTGAATAAACATACAAATTTGTCTTTACCCCTTGATAGTCTCTTCTTTGAAGTGCTGTCTGTACTTCAAAAGTACTTTTTGTTGCTTCACTTATATCTGGTCGCTTGTCTCAGTGAATATTTTATTTGCCCAAGTGTCTCTGAAGAAGTATCATAACTGCGGTCAAGGACAAAAGCTTCCCCCCAAACAAATAACGATGAACTTGAGAAGGTATAATTTTAGAGACTACTCCAGGAATAATAGACTAAGCCTGGGGAGAGAAATATTTAGAAGAACGTGAGTCAATAGAAATTAATTAAGTGTTTAAAATGGTAAATATTTTATGTCTAAGACAAATTAGATTTTAAAGTCATCAAGACTATGGAATTGAAGCAAATAATAGACAGTTCCATCTCTGTTAATAGAATATAAGAAGAATATCAAGGTTTCAGGAAATGTGAAATAGGTAGACAGAAACATTACTCGTCAGACTTAGCCACTCCTGAATTGTGGTAAATAAGTAATTAAGATGATCAAATATATGGGGACAAAAACTTAAAGTAGTTACATAGGTAGTAATTGAATTGCCTGCAAAATTAGGAGTTTAAAAGTATGATTTTATTTTTCTACAACTGCAATTCATTTCTGTTCCATCCCGTCCTGCTTAGTGGCACAAATTCAACTCTTTCCTAACCCATTCGGGATTTTCTCCCTTCTGTTCTCCCCGAGGGCCTTTCTCCAGAGCCTGGCACCAGAGGGCCAGGACGCCTAGTCCTCGGATGTTAACCGTCCTTGTTGGCACCTGTTGCTGGCATCCATCCTTATGCCAGGCCAGCATTTGATCCTCTTGTCCTTTGTGTGCTTTGTAATTCTTCTCCGTGTGTGCCACGGACTTAGCATGCTCCCAGATGGCCGGCACCCCTTCCTTCCTTCCACGTTATTTCCTTGTTATGTATTAGCCTGTTCCACCCTCCTTGTCTTGAATCTGGACTGGCCCAGTTTCACTTGCTTGACTAGTAGAACAAGGTGGTAGTAGTGCTATGAAACTTCCAAAGGTAAGCCACAGGAAGTCCTGCCTGGACCTCCTGGGACCTTCACGTCTGGAACAGTGTCTGGGAACGCGGAACGTTTACCTGAGTTCAGCCACTCTGAAACTGTCATTGTGCAGAGGGTACACGTGAGCATTTTGGTGAACAGTTTTCGCTGAGCCCAGGCAGCCTTCAGCCTTCGCAGTGAAGGCAACCCCCAAGTAAGTGAAGCTACCTCGGACCCTTCTGTGATCCCATTCACAAGCCGTCACCACCAGGTGACATCTATCCACACCCCATGGAGAGTAAGAAGTGCTCAGCTGAGACTGCCCACATTTCTAACCCACAAAATCATGGGAGATGATAAATCACATGTTGCTTTAAGCCACTAAATTTTAGTTTGTTACTCAGCAAGAGATAGCCAGGACAGTAGTGGGGCAGCATATTCTTTTCATATCTCAGATTTTTATCCCACTGCCTACCAATATAATCAAGTTGATAACAGTTTATTTTGACATTATGACCAGTGTCAGGGAGATGGTCCATTCATTCCCCAGGGCACGGGGACTGCTTTGAGACCTCTCTCATCACATGCGCTGCTTTCGTGTGCTGCGGCCCACAGACTTCCTTCAGACACTTGCCCCAGAGTTAGTTCTTTTTTTAAAGGAACATCCATTCTCTGTGCTTTGAAACTGCTCCTTTAGTTCTTCTGGATCTTTTAACTGTTAACCGTTTTATGTAGTACTGTAACTACTACTTTTCTTCTATTGCTTAGGGATCTGCACATTTCCAAGTCATAATCATCAGCATGAATCAAGTGACCTTAAAACTCTACTTCTGATATTAGACTGTTTATTCTGCTCCGTTGTTCTGTTGTTCCGTCTGTCCGTCCTGGTGCCCAGATCACACTGAACTGACCCCCTTAGTCCTCTTCTGATGTGTTCAATAGTTCGTCCCCATCAGGCCTTTTATTTGTGTGGTCTTTGCTATTTTTTCTTGAGGAATAGCATATGGATAAGTACACAAATCTTAAATGATTGTTCTATGAATTTTCACAAAAGGAATGCACCTGTGTAACTGTGACCCAGATCAAGAAATGAAACATTTAGCAGTGCCCAGAGCCCTCCTTTGCCAGTCTCCACATTACCCCCAAGTAACAGGCGTTTTGACATCATAACCATGGGTTGGTTTCGACTGTTTTGAATTTTTCATGAATGGAGTCATATCATATATATCTTTTTATTTGGATTCTTTCATTCAGCTTTCTGTTTGTGCTATTCATCTGTGTTATATGTAGCCTTTATGTGTTTATTGTAATTATTGCATAATATTGTATTGTGTGAATATATTACAATTTATCCACCCACCCAATGATTAACATTTGAATTGTTTACAGGTTTTGACCATTAATAGGGTCAAATATTAATATTCAAGTGACACGGGGTAAATCGGACCTGCCGATACCCGTGGGTGACCGTGACCCGATGTGTGTATGAATCTCATACCGAGACACGTGGGGAAAGAGAGACCGGGGCCATGTGGCTGATTCTTCCCATCTCAGGAAAAAGCCCCCTCGCTTGCCCAGCCGGGGTTTTTATCAGGGGCATTAGCACACATTTACATTGGATTGATTATACATGGGATTAAGCAGAACAGGGGTAGGATTACTCACAGCAGGGCATTAGGATGTAAATTCAGGTCCGGTGGCAGACAGGACCAGGTTAAAGTAATATGCAGGGGTCAGCAAGCCAGAACTTTTTAAGATACATCTTTGCCAAATTCCTATTAGAGAATTTCCATTCTATAGACATGATCCACACTTGCTTACACGGGAATCACACGGAGCTGTGCTCAAAACGTGTAAATTCTCAGGACTGCGTGTTTACACGCATGTGGAAATCACTGCCACATTCAAGTATATGAATATTCTAGTACATGCATACACATTTTTGTTCGGTATATGCCCTGAAGTGGAATTGAAGGATTGTAGAAGATGTGCACATTTCTGCTTTGGTAGATACTTTCAAGCCAATTTCCGAAGAAGTTGTGTGTACATACATATCTACTATCAGTGTATGAGAGTTCCAGCTTTACCACATCCTGATCCCTATTTGGTTTAGTTTCTTTTCTTTTTATTTTTTAAACTGTTAGCTATTTGGTGGAAAGGTAGTAATTTTTTATTATGGTGTTAATACCCATTTTCATGAAAAATGATGATGTTAAACATGTATTCATGTGTTTATAGCCATTTGATATCCTTTATGTGAAGTGCCTGTTTAAAACGTTTTTCCCATTATAAAATCAAATTGTCTATGTTTCTTCTTGATTTATAGAGCATTATGAAATTGAGTCCTTTCTTTGAAAATATGGTTGCAAATATATTCGCATGCTTTACAGCTTGCCTTTTTACTCTCTTAATGGTGATTTTAATGAAGTCTGATTTATCCATCTTTCCCTTGATAGCGCTTTAAAGTGTCTACCTCAGAGTCATCATATGAGTTTTCTATAGCTGCTGAACAGCATACTATAAACTTACCACCTTAAATAGCATTATTTCAGAGGCACTGCGGGTCAGAAGGCTGAGCTCAGCTCTACCTGGTCCTCTGATGTGCTTCTCATAGGTTGGAATTAAGGCATTGGCTGGGCTGGGTTGTGTTAGCATTTGGACTCATCTGGGAAGAACTACTTCAAAGATCATTCAGGTTGTCATCAGAATTAATTTCTTGGTGTCTGTGTGATTGCTGAGCTGGTATTTTTGCGGGCTGGTGGCTGGTAACTGGTGGCTCCTGGCTGCATTGAGGTCCTAGAGGTCAAGTTGAGTTCCTGGAGGCTGCCTATAGTTCATTATATGGACACCTCCCATATGACTTCTTCTTCATCAGGCCTGCAAGGGAAGTCCCTTTCCCAGGGAGGCCTGGGTTCCTCTTCATGGCTTTTGCTGATTAGGTCAGAGCCAAGAAGATAATCTCTCTTTTGATAATACAGTTGACCCTTGAACGATGCTGGGGCTGGGAGCACCCAACCCCATACAGTTGAAAATCCACCTGTAACTTTTGACTCCCCCAAAACTTAACTATAATCAGGACCCTTCCCCACCACGGATATCAAATTTCAAGGATGCTCAAGCCCCTTATATAACATGGTGTAGAACAATGCAGCCCTTCACGTCTGTGCATTCCCAACCGTGGATTTTAATACTGTTTCCAACCTGCAGTTGGTGGAAATCTCAGACGTGAATCGCAGGGGTTCGGAGGGCCAACTGTACTGACCGAACCCACCCTGTCCAAACCCTTGTTGTTCAAGGATCTAATGCAACTATAAATCAGTTTATTTCAGAATTTAATTACATTTGAAGTCCTTTCACCTTTGCCATAGTCCGTTGGTTAGAATCAAATCTCAGGTCCCATCTGATACAAAGGGGATGTGAGCGCCAAGGCCAGAAATCATGAGATGTGTTTAGTGTTATCTTCCTGAAGTTCTAGTATTTTACATTTAGTCTCATAATTTACTTGGGCTTGATTGTTATGTGAGGTAGAGGTTAAGATTCATTTTTCATTTTTATTTTGTTCATCACACATCCAATGAATATATATGTTTGTTTATTTTTCTAGAGTCTGTCTTCTGTTCATTAAACTGTTTATCCCTAATGTGTCCAAACCACAATTTTTATTAAGTTTATGATATGTCTTTGTATCTGGGTAGATGGAGTAAATCCTCCAAATTTGTTATTCGTCTTAGCCAGTCTTTTTTTTTTTTTTTGGTATTATCATATAAATTATAGAGTA
The DNA here is from genome assembly GCA_004026765.1 of Micronycteris hirsuta. Lineage (NCBI taxonomy): Eukaryota > Metazoa > Chordata > Mammalia > Chiroptera > Phyllostomidae > Micronycteris > Micronycteris hirsuta. The sequence continues at coordinate 3,391 of PVJI01009909.1, read as the reverse complement.
AGCTTCTTAGATTCTACAAAAATCTCTAGTGGAATTTTTATTGGTATTCCATTAAATTTATAGATCAACCTGAAGGAAATTGATAACTAAAAAAAATGAGCCCCTCTCTTTCTCTTTTAAAAATTTCCTCAGCACTGTTTTATAGATTTCTGTGTAGAAGTGTTGCCTGTCTTTCATTAGCTTTATTTCTCTAGGAAGTGAACCAGTAATTCTTGATATAGTTGGAACTTTCAAAAATCAATCTCCAAGGATTAATTGAACCAGGAGAAAATATGTAACTTCTGTAAATTCCTCAGTGAGACTTAATTTCATTAGTAAAAATTGTGAATGCTCAGGAAATTAGAGACGCCAATATTCAAACATATGGACAAGCTCAGTTCCAAACCCAGAACTAACAGCAACTATTACTCTGACAACGAGAGAATTGGCCTGTTCAGAAGTCTATGCCAGGGGCTGGCAAACTTTTTTGGTAAAGGGCTAGATAGCAAATATCTTAGGCTTTATTGGCTGTGAAGGAAATTCTGTTACAAGTGCTTACTTCTGCCTTTATGGCATGAAAATCATCACAGACAAATTTAAATATATGGGCTGTGGCAGTGTTCCAATAAAATTTTACTGACAAAACAGGTGCTGGCTGGATTTGGCCCAAGAGCAGTAGTTTCCTGGCCTCCTGTTCTAAGGCATTATTTGGAAAGTATTGCAATCTATATGTATAGCCCATGTTATTATGGAATATTTCAACAGTGGGCCTCTGAGTCATTGCAACAAGGAGGGATGTTTAAGGGGAAGTTTGTTTCCTGACCTCATAGTGTTTGCAGGCTAGTTTAAAGGAAAAAGAAACCCCAGCAAGAAATTAAAGAAACACAAGAGTGTTTCTTGTCCATAGAGAAATAGGATTTTTAAAGATTTTTAGTGAGAAGGGAAAGGAAAGTAAGATCCCCAATGCATACACTTCTTCATATGTAAAAATATGTGTGTGCATATGTTTCTGCTTGTGTTCATGTACAATGCAAATTCCCATACATATTCCATTCACTTTTATTTGCATAAATACATTGAGAACTAATTCTTTCTTTTTGAGTATAATGCATTTACATTTTAATTTGACTTATTTGTGAATGTAGACACTATTAATTAGTGTAAATAATTTGAATGATGGGAATTTTGCTACACATTTTTTGGTGTGCTGTGTTTTAGAGTAATTACATCTAGGACATGTGAAGTTCTGAACTCAAAAGCTATTGATTTGAAGTTTTTAAACATAAAGAGGACAACTTTATCAATCATTTAAAACATATATGTTTTAATTGCAGATCATAAAAGAGGGATGGGGAAAGTACTACCTGAACCCAGACACAGCTGTGGTAAATAGAATGTGAATTCCAGCATCTGGAGTACATGTCAGGATGCATAATGATAGGCTGTTATTTCCCATGAATATCTAAAACTTCCTGCTGTCATTTAGTCTAGGGAAATGCATGGTGCAATCTACCTGTAGTCTTGATTTATTTGGTTAGCTATGGAATTGGGGGCACAATTTGTAATTTCTATTTTTGGAACAAATTATTTTAAATCTAGCAAGTTCCTTGACATGTTGGCAGGCTTTTTGTATGCCATGAGCCATTAATAGCTGCCATGGAAGAAAGATTTGTGATTAAACCAGTGTGGGGTGCACTGGACACCAGCTCTCTCCGTCAGTGACTGACGACGTGCATGAACCTGTGCGAAGGGCTTCAGCATGTCTGGGAGCTGAGAAATATGTTACTGCTTTGCCTGCATTTCTTCCAAACTTTTTGGATAAGGAAGTGGGTTTGTTTCCCTTATAGAGCATTTATAGTCTGAAATACTAGTGTTCTAAGAGAAAAAGTTTGGGAAACAACTATTTTTTATCCATAATTTATTTTCCCATTGTTTTTTGGAATCACTTCTCCTTGTTTCTGACATTTCTAATTCAAAGAGTTGTATTTATTTCTGTCATTTTCATAGACTTCTAGAGCTGGCAAACTTAGGGAGAAAAATTCATTCTTCTCAGCATGTTGATTCTTGATTAGTTGAAGACATTAGAAACAAGTTAAATTTTGTATTTTTAGCAGCAATTTTAGAAAGTATGTTGACAGAGAAATTTATCAATCCAGGAAATACATTGATTATTAGTGGCTTAGTTAAGTATTGTATAGTACTTCAAATGTTTATTGTTTTAAACTTTATATAAATAATCTAAAATTTTAGAGTGAAAATAAAAACTTTCCACTTGCTAAAGATAATCATTGTTAACACTTTGCATTCTTTAGGGGCCTTTTAAAAGCTCATTTAAAAAATATTTATTTCTCTGGGTTTCGAATTTAATTACATATGCAGAAAGGCCTTTCTTATTCCCATGATTAAAAAAAAATTATATACTTTATCCTTAAACAGGATGAGCAGAAGTTCTGAAAGATAAGTAAATATCCATAGCACATAGCTTATTGGTGGTGTGCTGCAATAAACATGCTCAGTGACATTCACGATAGGTTCAACGTGCTGTCCGTCACCGGGGCTGCATAGTTCAGTGCACTGCAAAGTTGTAACAGATGTGGTGCATTAACATGGAATTTTCATGAGTCCCTGCATATGAATCTGTGACACATTGATTTATATCTCTGATTTCACTGGATTAATCGGAGCCTTAAGCATATCTCAGAAGATGCCATCAAAGAGGTTCAATTTGTAAATAAAGTTACACGGTTTTATATTACATTATAAAGATATACTTAGATATATACTTAATATATTATATAAATTAATATATTACTATATAACATTAATGATATATTATACCACTATATTATATAATTATATATTAATTATATATTATAATTATAAAATACAAATATAATATAATTGTATATTAAGATATATTAATTATATAAATTAGTATATATAATTTATATATAATATAGAAATGTATATTACATATATGTATGAAAGGTCTATCTAGAAAACACCCAGCCATTCTCGTTTAATATAACGAGAATAGTTTGTGGGACATCAATGTAACCTGGCAGCCAAGGAGAGTGGACTGGAATGCACATGCATGAACAATGATGACTTCACTGTACTAGTCAGTGGGGGTGGTAGACGTTGTTGAGTGAACATGTGTATGGTGTAACCCTCACTTTCAAAATGACTGAGTAGATCAATGAATCTGCTTCAAATTTTGCGGTAAGCTTGAACATTGCTCCATGGAAACTATCTGGGTGATTCAGGAGGCAGCAGCTATGGGCAGCTGGTGATTGGCAGCTTCATCGCAACTGTACCCACTTATGCATCACCTTTCATGCAGAGATTTTTTGGAGAAACATCAAGTCACCCAGGTGACTAAGTTCCACTGCAGCTCAGATTTGGTGCCCTG
>PVJI01009908.1:0-63014 GCA_004026765.1 Micronycteris hirsuta | reverse complement strand
CCCCTCCCCTCTACCCCAGCCCTCCTCACCTCCCTCCCCCATTTCCACCTCTCCTTGTTATTGTCCATGTGTCCTTTATAATTGTTCCTGTAAATCCTTCATCCTTTCCTCCATTATCCCCTCCCTTCTCCCCTCTGATCACTGTCAGCCTGTTCTCAATTTCAATGTCTTTGGCTATACTTTGCTTTCTTGTTCGTTTTGTTGATTAGGTTCCTGTTAATGGTGAGATCATATGGTATTTGTCTTTCACTGCCTGGCTTATTTCACTTAGCATAATGCTCCCCAGTTCCATCTATGCTGTCGCAAAGGGTATGAGCTCCTTCTTTCTCTCTGCTGTGTAGAATTCCATTGTGTAAATGTACCATAGTTTTTTGATCCATTCATTTACTGATGGGCACCTAGGTTGCTTCTAGCACTTGGCTATTGTAAATTGTGCTGCTATAAACATTAAAATGAAAAGAGAACCAACTATATGGGAAAATATATTTGCCAATTATACCTCAGACAAGGGTTTGATCTCCAAAGTATATAAAGAACTCACAGCTCCACCCTAAGAAGACAAGCAACCCAGTTAAAAAATGGGCAAAGGACTTGAACAGATACTTCTCCAAGGAGGACACACAGAGGGCCCAGAGTCATATAAAAGGATGCTCAGTATTGCTAGTCATCAGAGAGATGCAAATTAAAACCACAATGAGAGACCACTTCACTCTGGTGAGAATGGCCATCATAAACAAAGCAACGAACAACAATTGTTGGAGAGGTTGTGGAGAAAATGGAACCCTAGTGCGCTGTTGGTGGGATTGCAGCCTGGTGCAGCCACTGTGGAAAACAGTATGGAGTTTCCTCAGAAAACTAAAAATGAAACTGCCTTTTGACACAGCAATTCCACTACTGGGATTATATCCTAAGAACCCTGAAACACCAATCCAAAAGAACCTATGAGCCCCAATGTTCACAGCAGCATTTTATCATTTAGTGAGCATTCCTTCTAAGGGCAACTTCGTGGCCAGGTCTGGCAGAGATTCTAATGTTGGGGATCAAACCTTTTTATTTTTTCTTTCTCATAGTTGATATATGGGCCAATAAAGAAGTTCAGACAATTTTGATGAGTAGCACCTGGAAAATAAGGGTGAAAAAAAATTGCCGTAATGCCATAAATAGGATCCAGTACACTTATTGGGTGCAGTACCAGGTGGCATTGTAGTGTGAGTCGTGAAGTGACTGGGTGAGCCTGCCCACCTCACCAGCTTAGTTGTCTGGGCCCAAGAGTAGGTCATGTTACAACTTGATTTGTATTATCATACAGTACATTATTATACCCCTTTTATTTTAAACTGTTTGAAGACAGGTTTTATATCTTGTTCTTTCCCAGCATTTTATATATATACATATAGGGTGTGACAAAAGTAGGTTTCCAGTTGCCATATGGAAAATAATATAATAATAAAAAGTACGAGAATAGACTGTTTCGCATACTCACCACTGTAAACCTATTTTGACCCACCCTGTGTATACACCTAGAGATGTCTCTATCTTTGTCTCTATCTTCTTGCATTCCCATATACTAGGAAGTGTTCCATATATATCCCCTTGTCTATGTCCTTTTCAACCCCAGTTTGTTTAAGTGGCCCAAATCCAATGCTGTCACCTCAGCTTGGAACCCCTCAGCAGCTGGTGTGGGGGGCTCCCCTTGCTGCCTCAGTGAGGGGACTTTTCTGAGCTCTCCTGGCCTGTCGAAGCAGTTCTCCTTCCTGCCATCAGAGCCTGAGATGGAGGATCGGGGCGCTGGCACAGTCCCTCCTAGAGCTTCGTCCAGCCTGGCCCGATGAGGGCCACATGGTCCCCTGCCCTTTCTTTCTGTCTTCTCTGATTCTTTTCCCCCAAAATAGTTCAGGAGAATTAATTGTCACACTGGTTTAACCTGTGTTGGGGGTGGGAGAAACTTCTGCAACACATCTCTGTTTGAAACCCGGGAGAGCAGGAAACGCAGCCAAGGCAGGCAGGCACCCAGAAGCTCTTCAAATCCTCTTCAGAAGGAGCTCAGGGCACACAGATATCAGAGTATTTTTACTATTGCTCCTGTGCCATTAGGGAGCCTGGTGCCCTAGGCGGGCCAGCCCCTCCTCCTTAGCTACTCTCATATTGTTCAGATTATATTTCAAATAAAAAATCTTCTGAAAAGTAATAACAATTATAATCTATAATCATATATATAGTTAATGCACTTTATTAACTCCTGAAGTAGTTTCTTTATTTTGTTATTGAGGTATGTAATTATTCCTTACTCTGTTCCTCTCTTTTTCCTGCTCTTCCTGATCTCGCAACTTTCTGAAATTATTTACACGTTCATTTATTATGTCTCCCCTTCCCTGGTACGCTCTTCAACATGCAAGTAAGCAGCTTTTAAGTGAGTACTATTCTGCCTGTTTTGTGCATTGCTGCATCTACCCTTAAAAAGTAACATCGAGCACATTTTAGGAGATTAAAAATATTATTGCATGAATGAATAAGTGTGTGGATGTTGCTGAAAAAGTACAGAGAATAGTATTCTCAATGAACAAAAACATTAGGGAAGGCCGAAGACAGATGAAAACAACTGTCCTCAGTCCAAAGGATGGGATTTGAATGTGTATAAAAATAATCTAGAAAAGGAAGAGGAAATCAAGATTTGGGACCTTACCAATTCACTAAGTCATAGAATATTAAAACTGGATATAAGCTTGTTTGGGGTTTAAAGTTAAGTTCTCTGGAACCAGTATAGAGGACACATGGACAGAACCAAGGGGGAGGAGGGAGGCTGGGGAGGGTGGTGGGGTGGGAGGGGGAGGGGAGAGGATGCAGATAACTGTAATTGAACAACAATGAAGTAATTATTTAAAAAAAGTTAAGTTCTCTGTTCGCTTTTGTTTGCTTATTTGTTTGTAAACAAGATCTTTCTTTTAGCCTGAACAGAACTTTATATTGCACAATAAACCATATGGAGACATCAATCATCAATGATAATATTTACCAAACTGGCTCAGCACACTTTAGCAGAGCAATACTAATCCTCTGTCATGATGAAAAGGAAATTGGAAGGAGGTCAAGTGTTACTTTTCTTTTGTACATCAATCCAATGATGAAGGTTTTGGATGATTTACTATAAATTAATTTTTCCACATCACTGTTTCTTAAGATTTGGATTGTTTGTTAGCTGTGAGGCTTATAATTTAAGGGACATAAAAGAAAGTTCTGCAAAAAGAACTTATTAAAAGAAACAGAAAAGCTAGTTATGTTGTTAAAATATTTGGAGTTGAGTAATAGCTTTAAAAATGCCACATTATGGTAGATAATGTACATTAGAAGCATAGAGGATTGTAGTTTTCTCTAATGGTTCATGAACATTTGCTTGTAGTAAGTACAATTAGGAAAATCCTCAAAATATGATAAAAAGTGATACAATCGTAATTGTCATACATTTTTGTTCTCGAGACTTTAATAAGGCTACAGTGAAGGGATCACCCGGTGAATGCTGAAGTTTTTAGATTCCCTCAAGTTTATAGAAACAAACAAAATCCCATTGGCTATTTTTATGACAAGTAACAGAGAAAAATACCTTATACTGCTGTCTAGTTTTGTAACACCCTAATGCCATTTTCACAAAAAAATTACTGATGATGCTACTTTGATATTTTATTTTTACTACCAGATATTGTATGTGCCTATCTACATGGAATTAAATATTGAAAAAACAAATTTATGAGTCATGTGATTTCTAAAATAATCGACTTTTCCTAAAATGTTTCCAAAATAATTTTCAGTAATTATTGATTTTTATATATATTGAGAATACTTGGTGATATATTTGAAGTATTTTCTCAGTATTGTGAAATAGTTGATATACATTACTGTATAAATTTAAGGTGTACAGCTTGATAATTTGGTTTACATATTATGAAGTAATTATCACAAAAAGATCAGTTAACATTCACCTTTCATAAAGATTCAATAAAAAGAATAAAGGAAGGTGTTGGGAAACACCCTGCCTGGTTTCAGAAGCTGTAACCCCCCAGGGCTAAGGCTGAGTGAGAGACCTTGGGACTATAACCACTAAGGAGACAAAGTTTATATTCCTGGCAGGGGCACCGCCTCTGCCCCTTTATTTCACCCTGCTTGGCCCAAAGCGCATAGCCAGTTAGCCAATGATGGGTAAGATTCCTCAAGGGAGGAATGACCTAAGACAGGAATGGTCACTGGGGGGCGCCCAGGGAACAACTTGGGGGGCTATAGAAAAAGGGAGTGATGGAACCTCGCTCCTTGGCTTTGACATAGCCTGAGTCCTCATTCTGTCTGCAAGAGGTCTCCTAATCTCTTGGCTGCCGTACTTCCCCTCCTGGATTTAAGCCTGAAACAATGCCTTTAGCCTGAAACAGTGCTGGAGGTAGGTGAGGTCCTGTGCGGAAAGCGTGGGTTCAGGGGCAGGGCTGGGGGTGGGGTGGATGGTGATCAGGCCTAAGAAAGAATGCATAAAATCCTATGAAATCTACTTTGCTAATACCCTCAATTTAAATGATAAGGGTCCAAGCATGAAATGAGTTTGTTCCCCAAAGTTTTATGGCCCTTTAGCTATCTGACCCTGACTCAAAATAAGCCCTCAGAGTTCTAAGGGAAAACAATTCTTTTTGTGATTAGAACTCTTAGGACATATTTTTAAAACAGTTTCCTATATGTCCTACAACAGTGTTAGCTACAGTCATCATGTTGTATTTTATATTTCTAGTATGTATTTGCCTTATAACTGGAAATGCATACCTTTGACAACCTTCTTCCAATTTCCCCTCCCCCATGCCCCACCTCTGATAACCACATATATGATGTCTTCATCCATAAGTTTAGTGGCTTTCGGTTTATTTGTTATTTTTTAGGATTGTACATATAAGTGAGATCTTACAGTATTTGTCTTTCTCTCTCTGACTCATTTCACTTAGCGTAATGCTCCAGGTTCCATCCATGTCATTGTAAATGGTAGGATTTTCTCATTTATTATGGCTGGTAATTATATGAGGTCTGTCTAGAAAGTATCCAGCCATGTGATATGAAAAATAGATACATTAATTGAAGAAAATACAACATACAGGAACTATTGTACACACGACAATGACATCTCAGTCCCCTTCAAAGTAGGCACATTGGGACCTCACACAGTTCTTCCAAAAACCATCAGCTGCCCCATCATATTTTTCTGAATCTAACTGAGGGTCTGAAATCTCTTCCCTTTCAAAGGTGGCTTTAATTTGGGGGAAAGCCAGAAGTTGCAGGGCACCAAAGCTTGGCCGTAGAGGGGCTCAGTCACCTGAGTGATTTGATGTTTCACTAAAAATCTATGTGGGAGACCTGAGACATAGGCAGGTGCATGGTCATGATGAAACTGCTAATCACCAGTTGCCCATAGCTGTGGCCATTTTTGTCATGTTGCATCTCTCAACTGACAAAGAACATTGAGGTAGCACTCATTATTGATTGTTTGGCCTGGAGAGGTGAATTTATGATGGACAAAACCTTCCCAATCAAAAAACACAGTTAACATGGTCTTGATCTTCTTGTGACTTTGCCTTGCTTTCTTCAGGCGTGGAGAACCAGGCTACTTCCATTGGGATGATTGGGCCTTCGTTCCTGGATCAGAGCACTGGACCCACAGCTCATCTTCAGTTATGACCCACTTGAGGACATCTGGTTCATTGGTAGCAGTTTAAATCAAGTCATTAGTAACTGCAGCACGCTGATCTGTCTGCTCTGGTTGCAGAAGCTGTGGAATGAATTTTGCCACAACATGTTTCTGCCAAAATCCTGCATCAAAATCTCAGGCACAGTAGTTTTGGGGATCCCCAGATCAGCTTCTAGTTTTCCCACGGTCACTCGCCGATCTTTGTTGATTGTAGCCCGTACACATTCAACATTCTCCCGCGTTCCACTTGTTGCAGGCCTTCCAGAAGGTGGATCACGTCAATAGATTCTCCACCATCTTTGAAGTGTTTGTGCCACACTTTTATTTGTGATGCATTCATTGCCTCATCTCTAAAAGCCTTCTGAATCATCCAGATACTTTCCACAGAGGAGTGTTCATTCTTAATGCAAAATTTGATACAGATTTGTTGTTCAACTTACTCAGTCATCTTGAATGTGAGGGCCACACAGTACACATGCTCACTCAATGGAGCCTACCACCCCCGCTGTCTAGTATAGTGAAGTCATCATTGTTCACGCTTGTGCATTCCAGTCCACTCTCCTTGGCTTCCAGGTTTCACTGATGTTGTGCAAACCTTTCTCATTATATTAATGGTGGCTGGAATTTTTCTGGACAAACCTCATATATCACAAATTATTTATTTATTTCTCCACTGATGGACACTTAAGTTGTTTCCAAGTCTTGGGCTATTGCAAATAATGCTGGTTAAAATGGTGGTATCTTTTTGAGATAGTATTTTGTTACTTTTGGGTATATTCCCAGAATTGAAATTGTTGAATCATATGGTACTTATATTTTTAATATTCTGAGGATCTCCCATACTGTTTTCATAGTGACTGTACCAATTTACGATCCCACTAACCACCAACAGAGCTCAAGCCTTCTCTTTTCTCTACATCCAGGACAGTACTTGTTAGCTCTTATTTTTTTTTGATGATAGCTATTTTGACAGGCATGATACCTCATTGAGGTTTTCAAAGCATTTCCCTAATAACTAGTGATCTTGAGCATCTTTTCATGCATCTATTAATGTTTATTTAGCTTCTCTGGAGAAATATCTACTCAGTTCCTTTGTCTATTTTTCAATTGAGTTATTCATTTTTTTGCTGTTGAGTTATATTAGTTTTCATATGTTTTCAATATTAACCTCTTATCAGATATATGGATTGTAAATATTTTTACCAGGTTTAGTTGACTGTTCACTTTTTTGAAGATTTATTTCATTATACATAATTTTTAGTTTTATGTACTCTCACATTTCTTTTGTTTCTTCATTTGTTACTTGTTCTTTAGATGTTATATAAAAATGTCATTAACAAGACCCATGCTAATAAGCTTTTTCTCTGTTTTTTTTTTTTCCTGGTACTTTCATGGCTTCAGGTTTTACACTTAAATCTTTAATCTACTTCAAGTTAATTTTTGTTGAGTGGTGTAAGTTATGGGTTCAGTTCCATTCTGTTACATGTAAATATCCAATTATGCCAGTACCATTGGTTGAAGAGACTGTCTTTCTTCCATTGAGTATTGTTGGCTTCTTTGTCAAATATTAGTTGACCATATATGCTTGGGTTTATTTCTGGTCTCTCAATTGTGTTCCATTGGTCTATGTGTCTGTTTTTATGGAAGTTCCATACTGTTTTGATGACTATAGCTTATACTATAGCTGAAAAATCAGGAAGTGTGATATCTCCTGCTTTGCTTTTCTTAATCAGGATTTCTGTGTCTACTTGGAGTCTCTTGTGGTCCCACATAAAATTTAGGGTGTTTTTTGTAGTTCTGTAAAAATTACACTGGAATATTGATAGGAATTGCATTGAATCTAGAGATAGCTATCAGTCAAATTGACATTTTAATATTAATTCTTCCTTGATTGGTGTGGCTCAGTTGGTTGGGCATCATTCCTCAAAGAGAAAGGTCACTGGTTTGATTCCTGGTCAGGGCACATGCCTAAGTTGCAGATTTGGTCCCCCGTTGGGTTGTGTGCAAGAGGTAACCAATCATTGTTTCTCTCACATCGAAGTTTCTCTCCCTCTCTTTCTCCCTTTCTTTCCCTCTCTCTAAAAATTAATTTTAAAAGTATTTAAAAAATAATAATATTAATTCTTTCAATTCATGAACACAAAATGCTTTTCAATTTATTTTATCAATATCCTTTAGTTTTCAGTGTAGAGATTTTTCACCTTCTTGGTCCAATTTATTTCTAAGTAAAATTGGTAAAACCAATTTTATTGGTTTTAATAATATTGTAAATGGGATCAATTTCTTTACTTTTTTCAGAAATTTTGTAGTTAGTGTCTAGAAATGCTACTGATTTTTGCATGCAAATTTTGCATCCTGAAACTTTAGTGAATCATTGATTAAATGTAACAGAGTTTTTGGTTGAGGCTCTACAATTTTCCATGTATAAAATGATATCATTTTCAAATAGAGACATTTTTACTTCTTCCTTTTAGTTTATGCTAACTTTCAGTTTATTTACTTGCCTGATTGCTTTAGCTAGGACTTGCAGTACTATGTTGAATAGAAATAGTGAGAGCGGACAACCTTGTTTTGTTCCTTATCTTAGAAGAAAAGCTTTTATCCTATCACCATCGAATCTGATATTAGCTGTGGGCTTGTCATATATGGTTTTTATTATGTTGAGATATGCTCTTTCTATGCCTAACTTTTTATATCCTCACCCAAGGATATGTTTTATTGATTTTAGAGTAAAAGGGAGGGAGGGAAAGAGAGAGAGAGAGAGACGGAGGCATTGATATGAAAGAGAAACATCGATCAATTGCCTGTCATACGTGCCCAGAGCAGGAATCAAACCCATGACCTTTTGGTGCATGGGAGGATGCTCCAACCAGCTAAGCCACCTGTCCAGGGCAATGACTAATTTTTTTAGTTTTTACCATGAATGAATGTTGAATTTTGTCAAATGCTTTTTCTGTGTCTATTGAGATTATAATATGATTCTTTTCTTTCATTCTGTTGATCCGCTGTATCACACTGATTGATTGGTATATGTTGAACCATCCTTGCATGCCAGGGTTAAATCCCACATTTGATCATGGTGAATGATCCTTTTAATGTTCTGCTTAACTCAGTTTACGAGTATTTTATTGAGAAATTTTGCATTTATATACAGCAGGGATATTGACCTAAAGTTGTCTTTACCAAGAGTGTCCTTTTATGGTTTTGATATTAAGATAATGATGGACACACAAAATTAGTTTGGGAATATTCCCTTGTCTTTGATATTTTGAAAGAGTTTGAGAAGGATTGCTGTTAATTTTTTTTTAAAATGCTTGGTAAAATTCACCAGTGAAGCTATCTGGTCCTGACCTTCATTGGGAGATATTTGATTACTATCTAATCTTCTTACTAGTAATTAGTCCATTAAGATCCTCTATTTCTTCCTGATTCAGTCTTGGTAAGTTGTATTTTCAAGAATTTTTCCATTTTTTCCCAGTTGTCCAGTTTTCAGCATATTGCTGTTTATAGTAGTTTCTTATGATCTTTTAAATTTCTGTAGTATCAGTTGTAATATCTCCTTTTTCATTCATAACTTTGTTGATTTGGGTCCCTTCTCCTTTACCTTGATTAGTCAAGCCAATGCTGTGTCAATTTTGTTTATATTTTCAAAGAACCAAGCCTTAGTTTCATCAATCTCTTCCATTTTTTTTTCATTCTCTATTTCATTTTTTCTACTTTAATTTTTATTTTTATCATTTTTTTATTTATTTATTTTTAGAGAGAGGGAAAGGGAGGGAGACAGAGAGGGAGAGAAACAGCAATGTATGGTTGCTCCTCACATGGCCCTCACTGGGGACCTGGCCCACAACCCAGGCATGTGCCCTGACTGAGAATCGAACTGGGACCCTCTGGTTCCCAGCCCACACTCAATCCACTGAGCTACACCAGCCAGGCTAATTTTTATTATTTTTTTCTGCCAACTTTGGGGTCAGTTTGTCCTTGTTTTTTTTGGTTACTTAAGGGATAGAGTTATGTTTTTTATTTTGGATCTTGTTTGTTTCCTAATATAGGTATTTATTGCTGTAAACCTTCCTCTTAGATCTGCTTTTGCTGCATCTCAAACATTCTAGTATATTATATATTTTTTATTTTCATTTCTCTCAAACTTTTCTTTCCCTTTTAATTTCTTCTTTGATTCATTGGTTGTTCAGAAATGTTGATTAATTTCCATGTGTTTATACGTTTTCCGCTTTTGCTCTTGTTATTGATTTCTAGTTTCATGCCACTGCAGTGAGAGAAGATCCTTGATATCATTCTTCTTGTTTTAAGACTTCTTAAATCAAGTCTTTTAAGACTTGTTCTGTGAGGTAACATATGGTTTATTCTAGAAATGTTTCATCTACCCTGGAGTAGAATGTATATCTGCTGTTCTTGGACAGAATGTTTTGTGTATGTTTGCTAGCTTCATTTTGTCTACAGTGTTTAAACCAACTGTTTTCTTATTGATTCTCTGTCTGGATGGTGTATCCCTTGTTAGAGTGATGTATTAAAGTGCTCAATTATGCAACGCTGTTTATTTTTCTTCTTAGTTCTGTTAATTTTTGCTTCATGTATTTAGTTGCTCCAGTGTTATGGACATAAATATTTACGATTGTTATATCTTCTTGATGTATTGACTTCTTTATGATTATATAATGAAACTTTTCATTTTTTTCTACTTTTTTTCCTACTTCAAGTCTATTTTGTCTGACGTAAGTATGGTTACCCTGCTTTTTAAATTTTTACCATTTGCTTGAAGTGATTTTTTTATTCTTTCACTTTCAGGCTATGTGTGTGTTTAAAGATAATGTGAGTCTCTTGTAGGCATTATATTGTTGGATCTTGTTTATTTTTACTTTTTTACCATTCAGTTATTTTGTGTTTTCATTTGAGATTTCATTCTGCTTACTTTAAAATAATTACTGATTGGTAAGAACTTGCCATTGTCCCTCAGATTTTTTTTTCCTGGTTGTTTTGTTCATCCATTGTTCCTTGTTTCTTATGCAGCAGTCATTTTTTATATGTTTTGAAGTCTTTTGGTAACAGTATGCTTTGACTTCTGTATTATTTTTTATTTTGTAATTACTACAGAGTTTCCATGGTGATTATCATTAGGATTGCATAAATATTTTAAACTTATAACATCCTGTTTTAAATTGATAACAACATATCTTCAATAAAATTAGTGTACTTTACTATTTATTTCTTCTGTGACTCCTCATATTTTAGGTTATTGTTATTACAATTTATAAGTTTTTTATATTGTGTGAGTAATAGATTATTGTATTTATGATGATTCTTGCTACATTCATTTAACAGAATTTTAAACTAGAGTTTTGAGTTATACTCCACCATTGTCGTATTGCATAATTTAAATATGACTTTATATTTACCATAAACAGTGAGATTTATGCTTCCTTTTTATGATTTTATGATGTTAATTAGCATTTTTTCTTTTTTTATCTTACATGCAAATAACTCCCTTCAGCATTTTATGTAAGATAAGTCTGGTGATATCAAACTCCCTCAGTTTTTGCTAACAAAGTCTTTATTCCTTTTTTTTTTTTTCATGTTTAAAGGATAGCTTCACTGGATATAGAATTCTTAGTGACAGTTATTTTCTTTTAATATTTTGAATATGTCATCCCATTCTTTTTTGACCTGAAAAATTTCTGTTGAGAAATTTGCTGTTAATCTTATGTGGGTTCTCTTGAATCTAATTTCTCTCTTTTCTCTTTCTGCTCTTAAAATTATTTCTTTGTTTTTGACTATTGATTATTTAATTATAATATGCCTCAGTGTAGTCCTACTTGGGTTCAACCTGGTTTTGGGTGCTTTGAACCTCATGGACTTGGGTGTCCATTTCTCTCTTCGGGTGCAGGAAGTTTTCAACCATTATTGTTTTAAATAAAATATATTTTCTGTCCTTTTCTCTTTCTTTTCTCCTTCTCCTCCCTATGCGCAGAATGCAAATTTTATTTATATTTATCGTGTCCCAAATTCCTGTAGGCTTTTCTCACTCTCATTCTTTTATCTTTCTCCTCTGAATGGGTAATTTTCAAGGTCTTATCCCCAGATTGCTGATTCTTCATTCTCATTGTCTACTTTTGAAAGTATCTATTGAATTCTTCAATTCAGTTATTGTAATTTTCAACCTAGAGTTATTTATTTTTCTTAATGATTGGAATTTTCTCGTCAAACTTCTCATTTTGTTTAGGTATTGTTTTCCTAAACTTGTTTAGTTGTTTGTGTTTCTTGTAGTTTGCTAAGCTACCTTAAAAGGAGTATTCTGATTTCTTTGTCTTACAGTTCATAGATCTTCATTTCTTTAGGAACAGTTATTGAGCTTTACTAGTTTTATTGGTGGTGTCATATTTTGTCATATTTTCATGTTTATCATTATTCCTGGTTTCTTACATTGATATATACACATTTAAGTAATGGTCCTCCTACTCTAGACTTTACAGGTTCGGTTCGGTGGAGACAGTTCTTCATTAGACAGCTCAGTTTGAGTTTCTGAGTGTGTCTTCTGGTAATGTCTTTGGGCAAGTGGAGTCTGCTATTATGGCCTGTTTTTAGGTGAGGCACCTGTTCAAAGTCTGAGGACAAGAATGGGGGATGTGTGTCACTGGCTGAGAACAGTTGGGTAAGACTGTTAGCTTGGTTCCCTACCCACGTGGGGCTGTAGAATGGGTTCCATGATTGCCTGGATACCCTGGTCAGGCTCACTTTAAGTGATCAAGACTGGGTAATATATTCAGTAGTAGACAGAGCAGTGAATTAGATTTTCTACCATGGAAGAAATTAGAACAGGACCCGGGGCTTGTATAGGTTACTGTTTGTGGATCTGAATCAGGCCTGAATGTGCACTGAATTTCTTGGTCAGGTGAGACCACTGATTTTACTACGTATATGAGGGAAGCTATGGGCTATACTTTCTGTTCAAGGGTCACTGTACCTAGGGTTGTTGAAGGGAATAAGTAGTTTCCCATGTTCTCTAGTAAGGTTCTGTGATTGGACAGTCTGAAGGCTGTATTTAGGTAAATATGACTACAAATCAGATTCCCTGCCTGGGCACAGTGGGAGAAGCTGCTCTAAAACCCGTAAAGCTCGTTGTTATTTCTTCAAGTCAACCCACACCTCAAGCTCCCTGGATGAACAGGGCCACTGGCTTTTCTCTGTGAACCATCAGCTTTGCCCGCCCTTCTCCCAGCTCAAGCTCTACTAGGCTGCTCATCTCTCAGATGTCAGATGGAGTTGGAAGACATTCCCCATAAAAAGCAGAGTTATGGAGTTATGTCTCAAACACTTTTCCTGGGTGACTGGGGGAGGGGCTGCATCAGGCTACTCTGATTTCCCTAAACATGCTCTCTGGCTGGGAGGGGCTGGGAGCTTCCTTCGGCCTTGGTTATGAATTAGTCCTCCAGCCTGTGCACAGCATGGGAAGTCTTCATGCCTAACATTGGCTTCGCTGTGGGGGTGATCAGCTCTCCTTGCCCTCCTCTAGGCTCAGGCAGTACTGGGCTGCCTAACTTCAAGGAGTTGTCACCTGCCCTTCTGATCAGATGGAGCTAAAAGGCATGCTCCTCAGCAGGTTAGGCTGTGATTCATCAACTGGCTTGAGGGTGAGCAAACTGAGCTATTAAACTGGCAAAACAACTTCTCTTAGGAGCATTATGGACATCTCCACCCTGCTGCTTCCCTGGTCAGAGTGTACCCCTGACTTACCTCTGCAAAGGAGCCAGACCCCTGGTTAGCATTACCACTTGGGCATTGTAGATATGAATTCAGTCTGCCGGTTGCTGTGAGCTCCACCCCACTGTTCGTCACAAATTCCCAGGAGCTGGGCCCTACAAATTACCCTGCAGTTTTCATGGTGTGAGACCAGAGTAAGGGCTCCCACAAAGTGACCCACAGTGCAGGGGGATTACGGTTGTCCCCTCTTGTCTCTCTTTCTCCAGTGGAGGGACTGGAGGCTCAGGGACCGCTCAGCTTTGTGCTATGCTGTCCTGGGGAGGGGCAGTGCATTTGAATTGTAGCCATATCTCTTAAAGGTGAGTTAAATAGGAACATCAGGCAACGGCTTTATAAAGCTTATTTTTAAAATTGGTACTAAGAGGCTGAAATATGAAAAGAAATGAGCCTTAATTATGTATTGCTTATTAATACTGGATACTGGAGAATTACTACTTAGTGACACTTTTCTTCAGTTTTATTTAATTTGTATACATGAAGGAGTAAGGATTGCACTTTCAAAAACATATACTTAAATCTATTCTATGAATTTAAATTAATTCAAAGGAGGGTCCTCTCACAACTGCAGTTTCCAGATAATCTGGCCCATTTTCAAGTCATACAGATAAAGATGATAGCATAGGCAGCTAATTAGTTATACACAAAGGGACTGTAATGGAATCAAACTTTAAACCAGATTAACGAGAAAGGGGCAGCTTCACAGTCACTCCAAGCAGCCCTGGCTGGTGTGGCTCAGTGGATTGAACACTGGTCTGAGAAACAAAAGGTCACTGGCTTGATTTCCCGACAGGACACATGTCTGGGTTGAGGGCCAGTCCCCAGTAGGGGGACCTACTTGCATGAGAGGCAACCACACATTGATGTTTCTCTCCCTCTCCTTCTCTAAAAATAATAAAATCTTAAAAAAAAAAAAAAAAGACTGGCTGTTCAATCTTCCCAGTGAACAATGTGCTCACTATCACAGATTAGCAGGTGGGGGAGGGATAAGCAGCAAGAAGGAAATTCCTCTGCTGAGATATGTACAGTAGAAGCCAAAATAGTATGGGGAGAAGTCCTTTTGCCATGAAGCATGTGCATTAGGAGCAAAAATGGTGACCGCAAAGGGAAGGAGAAACACCTAGGATGGGATTGAAATGGGGAGGCACCAGCATGGCCCCAGGAGATCAACACAATGAAACTGCAGCAAGCTAGTGACCAGTGCCCACCCTAACCCTCTTAAAAAAATTTGGAGTATTGTCTTGTTAAAGGAACAAAATCCAACCCAGTAAACTTAAAGGTATAATTGGCTTTATTAAGTAATTTATGAGTCCATCAGTAGCTTACCTAGCAACTAGAAGCGCACCTCAATGGGATTCACAAGTTGGATATTTTTTTATAGGAGGAAGGGTGGGGCACGGGAACTACTAACAAAAAAAAGGAAAGGGTTATTTTCATAAAACGACTTTAGGAGGAAGGAAACAGAAAAGTGTTTTGTTTTGTTTTTTAAATCATGCAAACCCCCTCTTCTTTCTTTAGGGTTTGTAGAGGGCCAGCCCCTATAATTACAAATTACTTCACTGATGTTGACCCCAAAATTCCAGACTGGCTGATTAAGATTATATTTCCAGGAGGTTAAAACAGCAGTTAGGTCAGGTATTAAATCTAAGTTTGGTATCATGGGCATTAGCACAAGTCATGCCTGTGGGGCCTGTGGTTTTCTTTTTAACAGTTTCCTTGGAATTCAACATTTGTCAGTCAGAGCACAAATAGGGACAGAATCAGCAACGGGCTCTTGGATAGCGGTTGTGCCTGTCCAATTATCTGCTTCTTTCTAGACTGCAACGAGAGCTTAGGTAAGGGTTTGATGGCTTTAACAGAAATGGGAGAAAATTCTGGAAATATCTGCAGCCACAACCTTTCTTGTACCAACAGTAGAGAAAAACAATGAAAGACGGCAGTAAACAAAATATCATGATGGGATTCTAGTGGCTGTGCTGTACCTGAAAGAAAATTAACCTATAGACTACAAGGTTCCATGTTAGGAGATGAGAGTTTCACAGACGACCATAAAAAGGTATCATCAAAACTGGGACAGGAGTGAAAAGGGATATTATTAACATTATTTTGGAACCTCAAACACAGAAATTCACTTCTATGTTTGCCTACTATAGGAAAGGAGACTGTATACCAGAACAGGACTACTGACTAAGGAAGAGAAAAACCAGAATTCTTATAAAATGGAAGATATGACAATTTTTGCAAATATTATTTTCTGATATCTACTCGTGTGGGAGCATTCTTACAGAAATTATATATAGAGAGATGCATATATATTCTAAAAACTGGAAATTAAAATAAGGCTTATAGTTTCTTCTGGCTTAAGCTGAATGTACAAAGCAAGAATAAATATAGAGTTTTTATTCCATTGATTCTAGCTCAGACAGAGAGCTTGAGTGTTCACTTACTAAACCCAATTTTGGCATCTGTACTATTTTCAGATGGAAGAGATGCTTATTTTATAACAGATATAAATAAAACATCTATGAAAAAACATTATCATGTGGAAGACAGTTCTGCGAAGATGAAAGAAGTCTTCAAATGACTTCATAGAACTTTCCCATCTCTTATTCTTTTGCAGTATAACTCACAGTTAACTTTCCTTTTGCAAGTCAAATTTATATTTTATACACAATCCCAAAATACATAAATCAATTTCCTGCAGGTCTATGTGATATTTAGTTCCTAGGTGATTTTAAATATTGCACCATTGGGCATTGTGGCACCTAGAATTTCTGTGTAGAAAACATTCAAAATGCAAAAGTCTGAACTTCTGATTTTTCCTGATGTTAGTAAGGTGAATATATAAGTCTTTTAAATGTGGATTATGATAAAACATGGAATGCCTATATACAGATAATAATGTAAGAAGATATGTCATATACCAGATAAGTCAGGTTAAACAGAGAAACTTTCTACCATGAGTTAGAACACCATAGAAGGGTTTCATATACCTGAACTTTATCACTGCAGTGGTCCTTAACATTGTCACCAACCTCACACTGTGGCTATATATTTATTCATTTATGTAAATTGAATTTAAATATTATTGAGAACATCCGTATCCAGCAGTATGCTAGGCATTAAGGATAAAAGATGCAGCTCATGACCTAGTCAGGGGATGGCAAGCAACGACACTGAAATGGGAAATATGGAACTCAGTTTGCCTTTGGCACTCCAGTTAAAAGTAAGGCAGGAGCCTGTGGGTCTATGATACATTTTATTTTGTTTTGTTTTCACTGTTTCTCAGATTGTTGCTCATCACCAACATTTCCCCTCTCCTCTTTATCTTCTTCATCCACAAAAAAATTAAATGTTTTAGTAACTGTAAATACTACTGATTCCCAGTTTACTGTGCCCCCACAACACTAGATAATAGATCTTTAGGAATGTCCCTTAAAATACATTAATTTTCTCTCTTCCTCCTCCCTTCCCTCTGTCCATTTTCCCTTCCCTTTCCTTCCTTCCTTTCTTCCTTTATCCCTCACTCCCTTCCTTCTTCCCTTTTCTTTCACCATTAAGAGTATCTTTATAATGCAATTAAATATGTGTACAAACCTTTATGAGATTGAAAAGCTCAACGAGGTGATGTTTTAAGGAAGGGGAAAGGGTAAGAATGGCGGCAGAAGCTAGAAGCAAGAGGCCAAACTAGAGATGCTGTTCTCTGTGGGTTCTTCAATGGAGCCCTTGGACAGTCCTAAGGAAATTGTCTTCTGGGACTGGGAGAGGGTTATAGAATAGAGAGTTACAGGAAGTAAGCCCAATGGTAATATCTATATCTATCTTCTATCATTCTTATGTTCACCTTCCGTAGATCTAGAAAGGTCTCTAATAGTACGCAATGAGACAGGAAACAATACAAAAGACTTGGCACATTTGAGACCTGCCTTGAACACTTACAGGTTTAGGTTGATAACATCAGGGAATAGTAACTGAACCTGCTTAAATTTCCCCAACTCAGTCATCCTTCAGTTCTCATATGCTGTCTCCTTTTGTCAATTTTTGATAAGCTTCCTCTCTCTTACCCAATCCCAGCATAGCTAATTAAATCCTGTGTGAACTGGATTTGTATTGTTGAATATATTGATCTTTTTTTGTATTTGTTTTTTTGTGATAAAGATCACAGACTCTTCAGGAAAGTATCTGTGTCTTTCTGCAAGTGCTCCCAAGTGGCTTTTCCATGGAGTAACACCACTGCTGTTCTTTGAAGACCTGGTTTTCATTGGCCCATGAAAAAAAAATATGAAGATATACTGCATCATGCCATCTAATTTAAGGAATAAATGATAGTCACAGAGGCAGTAATTTCCTTTAAGAAGACTTCTGTAAGAAAATATGACTTTCCAGTAGGTTATTTTCCTAAAATATTACAAGTATTTGTAATATATTAATCTGAAGTGCTGAGAAAATGTGAGAGGGAATTAGTGATTTTGTTACTGTGTAGGTTTCAAAGAGACATTCAGGAAAGGGTTAACTTTTACTAAGGAATGCATGGATTTTGAAGAAAATTAAAAAGGTATTTATTTTACCTATTTCTTTTTATTTATTTTTCTTTTTTAAAAAATATTTTTCAATTATAATTTACATTCAGTCTATTAGTTTTGGGTTTATAGTAAAGTGGTTAGACAATTATATATTTTATAAAATATTCCCTCTGATATTTCCAATATACACTTAGAATAATACATAGGTATTACCCTATTATTGACTATTTCCTATATGCTGTACTTTAAGAGAATTGATCCTATTTATTCTTTTAAAAAAATTATTCTTCAAGTACAGTTGTCTCCATTTCCACCCACCACTCCCCCCTACCCCACTCATCCCTACCTCCCACCCTTGATCCTACCTGCTTTTGGCTTTGTCCATGTGTCCTTTATATATGTTCCTTGATGACCCTTCCACTTTTTTTCCCCATTATCATCCCCCCATCTCCCCTCAGGTTACTGTCAGTTTCTTCTTGATTTCAATGTCTCTGGTTATATTTTGCTCACTTGTTTGCTTTGTTGATTAGATTCCATTTATAGGTGAGATTATATGATATTTGCCTTTTACCTCCTGGCTTATTTCACTTAACATAATGCTCTCCAGATTTATCCATGGTGCCACGAAGGGTAGGAGAGCCTTTTTTTCTGCTGCATAGTATTCTGTCTTGTAAATGTACCATAGTTTTTTGATCCAGTCATTTACTGATGGGCAATCATTGCTTCCAGCATTTGGCTATTGTAAATTGTGCTGCTATGAACATTAGGGTGCATAGGTTCTTTCGAAATGGTGTTTCAGGAT
The DNA here is from genome assembly GCA_004026765.1 of Micronycteris hirsuta. Lineage (NCBI taxonomy): Eukaryota > Metazoa > Chordata > Mammalia > Chiroptera > Phyllostomidae > Micronycteris > Micronycteris hirsuta. Next base: position 44,209 of record PVJI01009908.1, on the reverse strand, counting down.
TCTTAGGGTATAATCCCAGCAGAATTGCCAGGTCAAAAGGCAGTTCCATTTTTAGTTTTCTGAGGAAATTCCATACTGTTTTCCACAGTGGTTGCACCGATCTGCCTTCCCATCAACAGTATAATAGGATCCCCTTTTCTCCACAACCTGTCCAGCACTTGTTTGTTGATTTGGTTATGACGGCCATTCTGACAAGTGTGAAATGGTATCACACTGTGGTTTTAATTTGCATCTCTCTCCTGGCTAGTGATGCTGAGCAACCTTTCATATGACTCTGGGCCCTCTCTATGTCCTCGTTGGAGAAGTGTTTGTTCAGGTGTTTTGCCCATGTTCTAATTAGGTTGTTTGTCTGCCTGCAGTGGGGTCATGTGATTTCATATATATTTTGGAGCTCAAATCTTTGTCCAAGGTATCATTTGCAACTGTGTTTTCCCATTGAGTTGGTTCCCTTTTTATTTTGCTGATGTTTTCTTTAGCTATGCAGAAGCTTTTTACTTTGATTAAGTCCCATTTGTTTATTCTTTCCTTTATGTACCTTGCTCTAGGGGACATATAGGTGAAAATATTGCTACATGGGGGATCTGAGATTTTCCTGCCTATGTTTTCTTCCAGGACTTTTATGGTATCATGACTTATATTCAAGCCTCTTATACATTTAGAATTTATTTTTGTGTATGGTGTAAGTTGGTGGTTGAGTTCCTTTCTTTCTTTCTTTCTTTCTTTCTTTCTTTCTTTCTTTTTTTATTTTTTTTTTGCATGCAGCTGTCCAGATCTTCTAAAATCATTTGTCCAAGAGGCTAATTTTACTCCATCTTATGCTTCTGCCCACTTTGTCAAATATTAATTGGCCATAGACACTGGGTTTATTTCTGGGTTCTCTATTCTATTCCATTGATCTATGTGTCTATTCTTATGACCATACCAGACAGTTTTGATTACAGTGGCCTTGTAATGTAGTTTGATATCAGGTATTGAGATCCTTCCTACTTTGGCTTTCTTTCTCAAAATTGCTGTGGCTATTCGGGGTTGTTTATGGTACCATATAAATTTCTGAAGTGTTTGTTCTATATCTGTGAAATATGCCATTGGTATTTTAATAGGGATTGCAATGAATCTATACATTGCTGTGGGTAGTATGGCTATTTTGATGATATTAAGTCTTCCAATCCATGACCATGGTACATGTTTCCATTTACTGGTGTCTTCCTTAATTTCTTTCTTCAGTATTGTGTAGTTTTCTGAGTACAGGTGTTTTACCTCCTTAGTTAGGTTTATTCCTAGGTACTTTATTTTTCTGTTGCTGTATCAATGTTTTTTTTCCCCTGAATTCTGTTTCTGATATTTTATCATTGGTGTACAAACATGCCTTTGATTTCTGAATATTGACTTTGTATCCGGCTCTTTTGCCAAATTCACTTATTAGGTTGAGTAGTTTTTTGGTGGAGTCTATAGGATTTTCTATGTACACTATCATGTCATCTGCAAACAATGACAGATTAGCTTCCTCCTTTCCAATTTGGATGCGTTTTATTTCTTTTTCTTGTCTGATTGCTGTGGCTAGGACTTCCAATACTATATTGAATAGAAGTGGTAAAAGCAGACATCCTTGTCTTATTCCTGATCTTAGTGGGAAAGCTTTTAGATTTTGCCCATTGAGTATGTATATGGACTTTATTATGTTGAGGTACGCTCCCTCTACTTTCACTTTGCTGAGTGTTTTTATCATAAGTGGGTGCTGTACCTTCTCACATAGATTCTTTTTCCACATCTATTGATATGGTCATGTATTTTTGTATCTCCTTTTGTTTATGTGATGTATTACATTTATTGATTTGCAAATATTATACCATCCTTGCATCCGTGGGATGCATCCCACATGATCATGTTGTATGATCTTTTTGATGTATTGCTGGATGCAATTTGCCAATATTTTGTTCATAATTTTAGCATCTATGTGCATCAGTGATACTGGCCTGTAGTTTTCTTTCTTTGTTCTGTGTTTATATGGTTTGGGATTAGGATGATGCTTCATAAAAAGAGTTTGGGAGTCTTCCATCATTTTGGATTTTTTGGAATAGTCTGTGAAGGATAGGGGTTAGCTCTTCCTTAAATGTTTTGTAAAATTATCCTGCAAAACTGTCCAGTCCTGGGCTTTTGTGTGCCAGGTGTTTTTTGATTACTGCTTTGATTTTGCCAGTTGTTATCACTCGGTTCAAGCTGTCTGCTTCTTCTTCATTCAGCTTTGGAAGATTATACTTTTCTAGAAATGTGTCCATTTCACCCAGGTTTTCAAATTTCTTGGTATATAGCCATTCTAGTAATTCCTTACAATCCTTTGTATTTCTGTTGTATAAATTGTAATCTCTCCTCTTTCATTCCTGATTTTGTTTATTTAGGTCCTCTTTTTTTTTCATGATGAGTCTACTTAAATGCTTGTCTATTTTGTTTATCTTTTCAAAGAACCAACTTCTTGGTTTATTGATCCTTTGGATTGTTGTTTTGTCTCTATGTCATTTAATTCTGTTCTGATCTTGGTGATTTCCTTCCTTCTACTTGCTCTGGGCTTTGTTTGTTGTTATTCTTTCAGTTATTGTAGATGTATGTTTAGGTTTTTTATTTGCAAAGTTTCTATCTTTTTTAGGTAGACTTGCATGATATGAACTTCCCTCTCAGGACTGCCTATGCTGTGTCCCATAAATTTTGGAATGTTGTGTGTTCATTTTCATTTGTTTCCAGAAACTCTGTGATTTCTTCCTTGATCTTATTTTTAACCCTTTCATTGTTTAATAGCATGTTATTCAATCTCCATGAATTCGAATGCTTTTGATTTTTTTCCTTGAGGTTGGTTTCTAGTTTCACTCCCTTGTGGTCTGAGAAAATGCTTGATATGATTTCAGTTTTCTTGAATTTGTTGAGGCTTTTTTTGTGTCCTATTATGTGGTCTATCTTTGAAAACATTCCATGTGCATTTGAAAGAATGTGCATTTTGCTTCTTTGGGATGAAAGGTTCTGTAAAAATTAGTTAGGCCCATTTGACCTAGGGCATTGTTCAATGCTGCAATATCCTTGTGTTATTCTGTTTGAAAGATCTATCTTTTTTTGACAGTGGTTTGTTGAAATCCCCACTATAAGTGTTTTTCTGTCTAGATCTTTCTTGCAGTCCTCCAAGATTTTCCTTATATATTTGGTTCTCCTATGTTGGGTGCATACAAGTTTATAATGTTTATGTATTCTTGATGGATTCTTCCCCTGAGTATTATGAAGTGTCCTGTGTCTCTTTTTTATGGCCTTTGTTTTGAAGTCTATTTTGTCTGATATAAGTATTGTTACCCTGGCTTTTTTTCCCTGTCCATTTGCTTGGAATATTTTTTCCAATCCTTCATTTTCAGTCTATGTAGGTCTTTTGTTCTGAGGTGTATCTCTTGTAAACAGCATATGTGCGGGTCATGTTTTCTTATCCATTCAGCTACTGTATGTCTCTGATTGGAGCATTTAATCCCTTTACATTTAAGGTTGTTATTGATAGGTAGTTATTTATTGCTATTTTATTCCTTTTGTGCCTATGCTCCTTTCCCTCTCACTCTTTTTTTTTTTTTTTTTTTCCTGTCCTTAAAGCAGTCCCTTTACCATATCTTACAATGCTGGTTTGAGGAAGTGTATTCTTTCAGCCTTCTTTTGTTCAGGAAACTCCTCATTTCACCTTCCATTTTAATCGAGAGCCTTGCTGAGTAGAGTAGTCTTGGTTGCAGGCCCTTGGTTTACATTACTTGGAATATTTCTTGCCATTCCCTTCTGCCTTGGAGTGTTTCCATGGAGAAGTCAGCTGTTCATCTTACCAGGGCTCCCTTTTATGTTATGTCCTGTTTCTCCCTCGGTGCCTTCAAGATTCTTTCTTTGCCTTTGACTTTTGCCATTTTAATTATGATGTGTCTTGGAGTGGGGCTCTTTGGGTTCCTCTTAATTGGGATCTTCTGTGTTTCCTGGATTTGTGAAATATTTTCTCTCATTAAATTAGGAAAGTTTTCCATCATTACTTTTTCAAACAGGTTTTCTATCCATTGGTCTTCTTCTCCTTCTGGTATACCTACTATAAGGATATAATTGCATTTCATGTTGTCCTTCATTTCCCTTAACCCCACTTCATCCTTTTTTAGTCTTTTTCCTTTTCTTGCTCTTTCTGGGAGTTTTTTTCTGCCTTATCCTCCAGCTTGCTGATGCGATCATCTGTATCATCTAGCCTGCTTTTGATTCCTTCTATTGTATTTTTCAATTCAGAAATTGTATTCTTCATTTCTTCTTGACTCTTGCTGATCCTTTTTCATGCAGATACAGTTTTCAGTAAGTTCCTTGTAGCTTCCCTGTAGTTTTTAGTAATTTTCACTGAGCTCATTAAGCTTCCTTATAACCATTGTTTTTAACTCAATATCTGATAGTTGACTTACCTCTATTTCATTTAGCACTTTTTCTGAGGATTCCTCCTTTCCTCTTGATTGGGGGTTGTTTCTTTTTCTTTCCATTATCTGTGAGACTCTTCTTGTTTGATTCTGCTCCTTAAATTGATCTGTTTTGACTTCCTGAGTTTGTGGTGTAATCTTCTATGGTAGGGGCCTTGTTCAGTCTCTCTGATATCCTAAATTTGATACTCTTGGGATGCCCTTTATGCCATTTATGTTGGTTTTCTGGGTATAATTATGTTTTTATTGTTGTTGTTCGGTCATACCTTGGTAGGTCCTTCCCTACAGCTGGATGACTGAGGGTCACTCTGCCCATCACATCTGGTATGCTGTTTTGCAGGTGCTGCCAGAAAAAAACCACAAAGCCCAGGAAACAAACCCACACCCACAAAAATAACTACCCCTTTGGACCTGCAATTCCACTACCAACAGCAAATGAACCAGTATTAATAAGGGTGTAAAGAGATTAAGACTATTATAATAAAGGAGAGAAATAAACTATAGTATAAAATCTAGTGACAATATACACAAACTTGATGGAGAAGAAATGAGTGTTAAAAAGGTATGCCAGAAAGAAAATATTGCTAATTATGGAGAAGACCACTGTGGATTTCATCTCTGTAGCTTCTAGTATTTACCACTGTTTTGTCTTTCTGGATCCATCTCTGGTGATGTCAGATGTTGACCCTTTCTGACCTTAAGTAGCCTGCTCTTAGACTCCCAGGGATCTACTGTCTGTGGCTGTCTCTGTCAGTTGTTAATCTAGTCACCCTGCACTCAGCAGTCAGGCATAAGCACCACAGAGTCTATGCAGAGTCTCTCCTGGGGTTGAGGCTATTGATTTCCTTCAGGCTGCCACTAGGAGGCAAGTGGTCTGCCTGAGCAAGGATGGCTGTTTCCTATGGGAAATGACTCAACACCGGGATCCCAGCATCTACGCTCTCAGTGCTCTCCCCAAAGCTTCCATCCCCAGTCTCTCCTTAGGCGTCTCTAGCCTACTCTGCCTTCCACCTTTGCTGTAGCACAGGGTAATTGTCTGCAAATGAAAATTTATGTGTTGGAGCCTTTAAATGACTCTTTAAATCTCTAGCCTTCTGTCTCTGGCAGAGAGCAAACCTGTCACTCTTCACAGCTGGATATTATCTGTGTACTTTTTGGATTCTGGTGTTCTAGGTTGGGGATCCCAGCTTAGGGTATAGACCCCACACTTCTCAGGGGGTTCCAACCAGTTGCTTACTTGTCCCTCTGGCATTGCCACCTGTAGGCACCTAGCCAGACTTCTCGAGTCTCCACCGCACTCTTTACCATTTAGGTTGTGCTAAAACTGATTCTTCTGTCTGAGGCTATAAGGCTTCTCTCTTGCTATGGTTCAGGTGTTTGTTCCACAACTTAGTTGTAATTCCAGATTGGTTGTGGGAGGAGGTTAGTGTGACTTCCATTCACTCTTCTGCCATCTTGCCTCCTACCTCTTTCCTTATAAAGAGCCAGATGGTGTGTATGAGCCCAGGGAACAGCGATTCTGTGTGGGGAAAGAATTAGAATAGATTTTAGTGCCAATCACAGTATTACTCAAACTCTTTATAAAGTTACATTGTTTGAACCCCTCCCCTTTAACTCACTAAAGCAAAAGCTTTTCAGTCAATTCTGAGTAATAGTCATGGTTACAAAATCACTAAGATTGATACTTGTACATTTTATTTGTTACACTGACAAATAAAAGTATTCAGATGCAGGAGGTAGTACATATCTAGGAAGTGTCATTACCTAGCAGTTTACTAAACACCTTAGGACATTGAATCCATAAAAGAAGATACTGAAGAGGCATATGTTACTAGCCATCACCTAACAAAAGTTGTCACATGGGAAGGGAAAGGTAGAGTTACTCCTGAAGCCTAAATCCAGGGACAGAAAGTTCAAATAAGCTATTATTTCTTGATCTAAACAAATGGTCTAAATGTAGTTCATTTAGCAGTAGTTCACCACCACAAGGAAAAGGAGTTGAACATATGTATAGAGTTTGAAAATTTCCTGGTGAGTTTACATTTTATTTCCAGTCTTATCCATAATTAAAGATAAGGGTATAAAAATGTTCATCACAAGATCATATGTTATTGCTTACTATATCAATAGGCTGGGAGAAAAATTCATATACTTGCTTCTTGCTCTTTTTTCAGATGGAGTGTCTTATCTCTTGTTTTTCTTTATAAATCTGTAATGTAATATTTCAAGATTTGGTTCAGGAGGCAGCAAAGTCATAAAACAAAATACTATTTGATACATTTAATGAAGTCAAATAATTAATTTTAATAGAAATAACCAAAAATTGAATTAACACCTGTAAGAGATAAAAGAAATTCCCCTTGTAAGATTACTACTTTAGGGTCATTCAAAAGAAATATTTTTATTGTGGTAAAATGTACCTAACAAAATTTCTCACTTTAACCATTTTTAGTATACAAATCAATGGCATTTAGTATATGCTCAATCAACCATCACAACTATTTTGTTCCAAAATATTTTCATTAGCCCTAAGGAAAACGCCATTCCCATTAAGAAGTTATTCTCATTCCCTTCTCCCCACTGTGCCTGACAAACACTAATCTGATTACCGTGTTTTTGGATTTGCTTCTTCTTGGCAATCATACGCATGGAATCTGGTAGTGGTGGCCATTTGTGTTTGGCTTCTTTTACTGAGCATGTAATGGTATTGTAATTTATTCCTTTTTATGGTTGAATAATATTCCATTGAATGTATATTCTACATTTTGTTTATCCATTCATCAATTGATTGACATATAGGTGGTTTTTCACATTTGCCTATTGCAAATATTGCTACCACAAACACTCATATGCCAGTTTTATTTAAACACCAGATTCCAATTCTTCTGATTATATAATTGCTGGATCATATGGTAAAACTAAATGTTTAATTTTTTAAAAGATTTTATTTATTTTTAGAGAGAGGGAAGGGAGGGAATCACCAATGTGTGGTTGCCACTCACACACCCTCTACTGGGTACCTGGCCTGAAACCCAGGCATGTGCCCTGATGGGGAATCAAACTGGTGACCCTTTGGTTCATAGGTTGGCACTCAATCTACTAAGCCACATCAGCCAGGGCAATATATGTTTAATTTTTTAAGGAACTTCTGAACTGTATTACATAACAGCTATACCATTTAAAATTCCCAATAATATCTGATATCTTTAAATGTTTTAAATTATTTTTTTAAGAAAAACTATATTCATAATAATGAAGATATTTACCTATGCCTCCATCTTTACTGGAAGTCTTTGACTAATTTTTATATGTCCCATTTTATTGCCCATTTTGTGCTAAGGTGTAAGAGTTATATATATGTTGTGGATACTATACCTTCCTCAGATATGTTGATTTACAAATATTTTGTCCCATTTTTAGTTTGTCTTTTTTTTCCTCTTTTTATAGTGTTTTTTGATGTTCAAAGTTTTGAATTTTGCTTTTTATATATATGCTTTTGTGTGTGGTTCAAACTTTCTTTTTCCATTTTTATTGAATTATTAGTTGGGGTGACACTGCTCAACAAAATTATACAGGTACACAAATCATTCAGGTACACAAATTTATAACATTCATCTGTATACTGCATTGTGTGTTCACTACCCCAAGTCAAGTCTCCATTCATCACCATTAATCCATGTCCCAGGACCCCCTCTCTACCCAACAATTACCACACTGTTGTCCATGTCCATCAGTTTTTTTTCTCTTTTTTGTTTATTCCTTACACTTCTCCACCCAACCTCCCCTTTTTTCCAACTGCTGTCAGCCTGCTATCTATGTATGAATCTGCCTCTATTTTGCTTATTAGTTCATTTTGTTCATTAGAGTCCACATATGAGTGAAATCATATGGTACTTTTCTTTCTCTGACTGGTTTATTTCACTTAGCACTGTCCAGGTCCATCTATGCTGTAACAAAGGGTAAGATTTCCTTCTTTTTTATGGCCAAGTAGTATTCTATTATGGAAATGTACCACAGCATTTTTTATCCATTCAATAGGACACTTGAGCTGTTTCCAAATCTTGGCTGTTATAAATAACACTTCAATGAACATAAGGGTGCATTTATTATTTTGAATTAGTGTTTTGGGTTTCTCAGAAAAATTCCCAGAAGTGGAATTGTTGGGTCATTAGACAGTTTCATTTTTAATTTTTTGAGGTAACTCCATACTGCTTTCTAAAGTGGCTCCACCAATCTGTATTCCTACCAATGGTGCATAAGGGTTCTTTTTTCTCCACATTCTCATCAACATTTGTTGTTTGTTGATTTATTGATGGTAGCCATTCTGACAGGTGTGAGGTGACATCTCATTGTGGTTTTAATTTGCATTTCTTTCATAATTAGTGAGTTGAGCAATTTTTCATATGCCTATGGGCCATCTTCATGTCCTCTTTAGAGAAGTGTCTATTCAGGTACTTTGCCCGTTTTTTAATTGTATTATATTGTTTGTTTTGGTTTTTAGGTATATAAGTTCTTTATAAATTTTAGGTAATAAACCCTTATCAGATGTATTGATGAATATGTTCTCCCACTCAGTGGGTTGTCTTTTCATTTTGTTGATAGTTTCCTTTGATCTGTGGAAACTTTTTAGTTTGATGTAGTCCTGTTAGTTTTTTTTTTCTTTAGTTTCCCTTGCTAGAGGATATATAATTGAAAAAATATTTGGAGGGGGTGGGAGGAGGGGAGGGGAGAGGATGCAGACAACTGTAATTGAACAATAAAATAATACTAAAAATAAAAATAAATAATAAATAAAATAAAATAAATTAAAAAAATAAAAAAATAAAAAAATAAAAAATATTTCTACAAAAAATATTGAGATTTTACTTCTTATAATTTCATCTAGGATGTTTCTGATTTCAAGTATAACATTAGTAGGCTTTTACTTTCTAAGAATCCATTGCCAAATAGGTCATGAAAATGTATTCCTACCTTTTTTTCTGAGATTTTTATAGTTTAAGTTTATATATTTAGATTTTGACCTACTTAGAGTTAATACTTATGTATGAAGCTTGATAGTAAGATTTGATGTTGGGTGAGGTGTCCCAACTTTCTTTTTCTTAACAACATTTTGAATATTTTGGGTCTCTTGTGAGTATGTATTTTAGAATCAGATCGAGCATCATAGGAATTGTTATAGAAACTGTATTGAATCTCAAAATCAATTTGAGAACTTTTTAATATCAACTCTTAATATCAACTTTTCCAATCCATGAAGAGTTCCATCTAGTTAGGTCTGCTTTAATTTCTTCAAGCAGTGTTTTGTAGTTTTCAGTGAGTAATGCTTGTATCTCCTTGGTTAGATATATTCCTACGTATTACATTATTTTTATATTATTGTAAATGAGATAATTTTAATTTCCTTTTTAGATTGTTCATTGTTGGTGCATTGAAAAACAGCTGATGTTGTGTTTTGCTCCTATAATCTGTAATTCTGTTGAATTCATTTCTTTTTAGCTCCAGTGGTTTATTTTTGTGAGTGCATTGTTTAGGATTTGGTGCATGTAGGATGTCATTTTTGCACATAGTTTTACTTCTTTCTTTCCAATTTAGATACCTTTTCTTTCTTTCATCATATCTTTCATTTTGGTTAATTTATCTGGCTAGAACTTCTAGTACAATAATGAATAGAAGTGAAAAAAATTTCACTTCTCGAAAATAGCATTCTCATTGTGGACCTTGTTCCTGACTACTGGGGGAAAGATTTCAATCGTTTAACATTGGATATGGTGCTGGCTTGAGGTTGTGTTTTATTTGTTTACTTGTTTGTTTTTAATAAATATTCTTTTTTTAAAATTTTTTAAAGATTTTATTTATTTTTAGACAGAAGGGAAGGGAGGGAGAAAGAGAGGGAGAGAAACATCAATGTGTGTTTGCCTCTCATGTGGCCCCTACTGGGGACCTGACCTGCAGCCTGGGCATGTGCCCTGACTGGGAATCGAACCAGCGACCCTTTGGTTCGCAGCCCGCACTCAATCCACTGAGCTACACCAGCCAGGGCTTAATAAATATTCTTTATCATGCTGAAGAAGTTTCCCTGTATTTGTAGAATGTTCTTTGTTTTGTTTTTATTATGAAAAGACATTGGAATTTTTTCAAGTGCTCTTTCTGTCCCCATTAAAATAATCATGTGGATTTTTTTCTTATATTGCATTCGGTTGATCTATTTTCAAATATTGTAACATTCTTATAGCCCGGGACAGATCCCAGTTGGCTAAACTGTGCAATTATTTTAATACTGGATTCACTATGCTACTATTTTGTTGCATATTTTTTGTCAATATTCAAAAAGAAATTTGTAAATTTCTTAGGATATATTTATAGGACGCTGGTATGAGGGCAATACTGGCCTTATAGGATGAGTTAGGAAGTATTCTTTCCTCTTCATTAAAGAAAAAAGAGTTTGTAAAGGATTGATGCTTATTCTTTAAATACTTAGTAATATTTGCTAGTGAAGGCATCTGGGCCTGGGCTCTTTTGTGGGGGGAGGGGAAGGTTTTGATCACCAATTTAGTTTCTTTACATGCTATAGGTATATTTGTTTTTTCTCTTTATTCTTTGGTTAGTTTGTTAGTTAGTGTGTTTCAGGAGTTTGTCCATGTCATTTGCTTCCTAACATATAGTTGCTCATAGTCTTGTTATAATTTTTTTCGTTTTTGTAAGGTTAGTAGTAATATCTCCACTTTCATTTCTGATTCTAGTAATTTGAGTCTTTTTTTTTCTTTTAGTCTAACTAAAGTTTTGTCTATATTGTTTATCTTTCCTGTGAACCAACTTTTGGCTTTGTTGATTTTTCTTGTTTTCTACTTGTTTCCCGTATCTCTACCCTAACATTTATTATGGCTTTAATTCAGCGAGCTTTGGTTTTACCCTGCTCTTTTTTTCACTAGCATCTTAAGGTATGGATATAGGTGATTGATTTTAGATCTTTATTTGTTATTTTTAATGTGGACATTTATAGTCATCAGTTTTCCTTTGCACATTGCTTTTATTGCATTCTACATGTTTTTGTTTTGTTTTCATTTATCTAAAAGTATGTTATAATTTCTTTTGTATCTTTTCTGACCCATTGCTTAATTATTTAATTTTCACATATTTGTGAATTTTACTGTTTTCCCTCTTTTAGTCATTTCTAGTTTCATCCCATTGTGGTTAGAGTACTTTGAATGGTTTCAATCTTTATCAACTAATTGATCATTATTTCATGACCTAATATATGGTCTATCCTAAAGAATGGTCCATGTACACTTGAGAAGAATTTACATTCTTCAGTTGTTACTTAGAGTATTATATAGCTGTCTTTTAGGTCTAGGAGATTTGTAGTGTTGTTTACACCTTCTATTTCTGTGCTGATCCTCTATTATAAGCTAAAAATACAGTACTGAAAATGTTATATACCAAAATATAATAGTACTGTTTATTTTATTTACTTATGTTATCTCTACCAGAATCTCTTATTTCTTCTCAGGGCTTACAGTTTCTGTCTAGTGTCATTCATTTCATCCGGAAGGATATCCTTTAGCATTTTTGTATGACACGTCTACTGGTAACAAATAGTTACCTCCGCTTTTGTTTACCCAAAAATGTCCTAATTTATTCTTCATTTTTAAAAGGTAGAAAATGTATGCAATCTGAAGATAAACCAGAGTATACTCTCCTTCATTTCTAAAGAATAATTTTGACAGCTATATAGCCTGGTGCTTTCTAACCTTTATGTTTTCTGATCAGAAATTTCCCATCGATCTTATTGGGAAAGATCACATGTGTGTGATGATTCACTTCTCTCTAGCTGCTTTCAAGATTCTCTTTCTTTCACTTTTGACCATTTAATTAGAATGTGTTTTGTGGATCTCTGAGTTTATTATAGTTTGTTAAGTTTGTTTATTGTTTGTATTTTGTCTTTCATCAAATTGGAAAATTTTCAGCCAATAATTTTTAAAATATTCTCTCCACCTTCCTCTTTATTCTGTCCTCTAGTATTCCATTATGCATGTTATGGTACTTTGGATGGTGTCTTACAAGTTTCTTAGGTTCTGTTCATTTTATTTATTCTTTATTTCTATTCCTCAGATTAGATAATTTCAACTAACTTATCCTCAATTTCACAACTTATTTCTTGTGTCTGTTGAAATCTGTTTTTGAACCCCTTTAGTGACTTTTTTCATTTCTGTTTTCAGCTCCAGAATTTCTACTTTGTTATTTTTTTTACAATTTTTCTTTATTGGAACTCTCTGTTTTATTGAGACAATATTTTCCTGGTTTTCTTTTGTTCTTTGCCCATGACTTACTGTAGCTATTTAAGCATATTTAAGATTATTGTTTTAAAGCATTTGGGTTGTAATTGTAGTGTTTAGTTTTCTTGGGAGCTGTTTTTGTTAATGTATTTTTTGTGAATAAGTCATACTTTCTTGTTTAATTTTATTCAATAAACATTTTTTGTTGTTGAAAAGTGAACATTTTGAATATGATAGCTTTGGTGTAACTCTGGAAATCAGGTCATTACTCTCGCCGGGCCATGCTGTTGCTGCTTGTTTCAAGTTGGAATTATTTGTTCTTTGTTCACTGACTTTTCTAAATAATTTTTACAAAAATTATATTCAATATTGTATGTAGTCACTAACAGATTTGTTTCATTACCTACTGGCCAAATGGTGATTTGATAGATGTTTCCTTAAAATCCTGGGAGTGGGGAAGAAAAAGAAATAAGCAAAAACACCTCTCCTCTCCTGGCCTTTGCAGACTGGCTCTGTGTTGTGGTGCCCCAGCCATGCTTAGCAAGGCCATTTATTTGTAAGTCTGATTTAACATTCACTCCTGGTTTGTGTGGAACCTGGAGTTAAGCCAGTGATGAGTTTTTTCGTGCTGTTTCTGAGCCTGTGTCCACCCTGTTCATGTGTGTGGCCTGCTAGATTTCTCAGTATGTGCAAGAGAGTTTTTTAAAGACTTTATGGCCCACATTTATCTTCTTTCTTTATCAAGCCATCCTTGATTGTTGTAAATTATTGATTAGGTTCCAGAGTTTTAAAAAAGTAGATTTTTACTGTTTATACCAGCTTAATCATTGTGAACTCTAGTATTTCAGGTCACAGTTGATTTGAGAATGGTTGACTGAGAAGTAGACACTTTGAAAAATAATGTTATTATGAAGCTTGAAATTAAAGAAAAATTATTAAAAACCAAGAATAATAATCAATTTAAAGCTGGTATTCTGTTTGCTCAGGCTGTATTGAGAGGTAACTGACACATGGTATTGCATAAGACTAGGTGTTGATTTGATACACATATATGTTGAAAAATTATTACTACCATAAGTTATATAACACCTCCATCATGTCACATAATTACCATTTCCTTTTTTTTTAAAGATTTTATTTATTTATTTTTAGAGAGAGGGGAAGGGAGGGAGACAGAGAGGGAGAGAAACAGCAATGTATGGTTGCTCCTCACATGGCCCTCACTGGGTACCTGGCCCGCAACCCAGGTATGTGCCCTGACTAGGAATCGAACCGGGACCCTTTGATTCTCAGCCCACGCTCAATCCACTGAGCTACACCAGCCAGGGCACCATTTCCTTTTTGTGGTAGGAATATCTCAAATTTACTCCTTAGCAACTTCCAAATATGTAATACAGTATTTTTAATAGTGATCACCATGCTATATATATTAGATTCCCAGAACTTACTCATCTTTTTAAAAACATTTTATCTATTTATTTATTTTTTAGAGAAAGATTGGTTGCCTTTTGTATGACTTGGAGTGGGGACCTGGCCCGCAACCCAGGCACGTGCCTTGACTGGGAATCAAACCAGCAACTTCCTGGTTCACAGTCCAGTGCTCAGCCCACGGAGCCACACTAACCAGGACTCATCTTCTAATTAAAAGTTTGTACCCTTGACCAATATATCTCCATTTCCACGCTCCCCCACCAACGTTTTGTAACTACCATTCTATTGTTTGTTGCTCTGAATTTGGCTTCTGCAAATTACAAATATAAGCGAGATATAAATACAAATATAACTACAGTGTTTGTCATTCTGTATTTGACTTATGTCACATAGCAACATGCCCTCAAGGTCCATTCTTTGTTGTAAAAAAGGCAACACTTCCTTCTTTTATATGGCACAATAACATGCCATTGTATATGTATCCATTCATCCACCTACGAACACTTTGGTTGTTTCAATGTCTTAACTATTGGGAATAATGCTGCAACAAAAAGAAGGCTTGTTTTCTGCATGTGTTTTCTAGCTGTCTACCAAAGCCCCCTCTGACTGCCGCCCTCAGGAGCACACACAGGGAGCTGGCCAGAGTGTGGGGAGGTGTGGGTGAGGCACATACAGCAGTGGGATACTTATGTGCCCGTTGGACGGATTGGTGGGTAAGGTTTTCCCAGCAGCTCTTGGGCAGATTTTTCGATAGAATACACACTGCCGTCAGCAAGAACTACATCCTTTTAATGTCCTTAAAGAATCCTAGCTACTGGTCTCCTCACTTTCCTTCCCCAGTCATGAAGCTCCTGATTCGGTATTCTGGAGGAGGAAAGAGAAAAATGAGTCTCTGTCCCACACAGCTGGAGGAGCCAGCTGCTCGCTCACTTGCTCCTTCTTTTTCTCCCAGGAGAAACCACAGGTCAGGGTCTCCTTCAGCCATAAGCTTTGCTGACTTCAGAGAGGGATGATATGGGCAAAGTCAAACTGTTTCTCTTGGCCCTCTCCAGTGCATCTAAATTTGTATTTTTTGCTCCAATGGAGTGCTGGAATTTCTCCTGTGGAGGCTCGGGCTTCCATCTGGCTCTTATTCATAGGTGACTGCCCAAGCAAGAGTTCTCCAAATGCTCCAGGACCATGGCTGAGAGGGGCAGGGACTGTTATACAGGCTACTGCAGGGTCCACACCTGGTACCAAGGTCTGTCTGCCCATCACCATCTGCACAGGTGGGCAGGACTCCTCCCAGGTCCCTTGGTGTATGGTGCTGGATCCCACAACTCCTGTAGTGGCACTTTTGTTTGTGGATGGGGGCTGATTTGGGGTTGTGGAAGAGGGAGACAACATCAAGAACATCTTATGCTGTTTTGAGGCTGATATCACTCCAAATGTAAAATCGCGGTTTTCAAATTGTGGCCTAGTGGCATGATGATTAACTGGAGTCACTCACATGGGGTAGCTGTCAGTGTGATAAATATTAAGGAAAAATATTTGTTGTGACAAACACCAGACTCAAAGTACACCAGTAAGCATTATGTATATCTCTATCATCTATCTATCTATCTATCTATCTATCTATCTATCTATCTATCTATCTATCTATCATCTATCATCTATCTAAAACCAGGGAGGTAAAATAAAGAAAAGGGGAGGGACAGAGACAAAGAGCAAATATGAGAGAGAGAAAAAGAGAGATATGAGAATGAGAGGTAAAAAATCTGTACTTAGTGAAGGTAAGGCGCGTCGGCAAAGCCTGTTCAGCACAATCACTGTATTTCTGTACACTTTACTGCGTTTTGGTGGAAACCACTCTATTCTTGGTTTGAGAAAACTTGGCTTCAGATATTCTTTCAACCAATTATAACCAGTTACTCCCTATGTGATACTAGGGGAGCTTCTCCAGCAGTGCTTTGCAGGAGTGGTCCCTCAGGGATTCGGGGATCAAAGATGCTGTAGGAAATGTATTTCTTCATTAGTCTTTCATGATTTTAACACTCTTTTTACATTAGCATTTCTCAAACTCATTTTATTATTCATTGATGCTTTTTTTTTTAAGATTTTATTTATTTATTTTCAGAGAGAGGAGAAGGGAGGGAGAAAGAACAATGTATGGTTGCCTCTCATATGGCCCTCACTGGGGACCTAGCCCGCAACCCAGGCATGTGCCCCGACTGGGAATTGAACCGGGACCCTCTGGTTTCCAGTCCGCGCTCAATCCACTGAGCTACACCAGCCGGGCCTGATGCTTTTTTTTTTTTTTGCACATAACAACTTTTAACCTGCATATCTTAATTTCAAAAACTCAGTATTAGATGACTAATCTCTTTAAGCTGGTAGTGTGGAGAGAAAATAACTATCTTTCCATCCACATGCAGTAAAATTTTAGTAATATAATATGAGGCATCATTATGAATTATAATATGCATAAAATACATTTACTGTTACTATGTTAATTAATTATTAATAAAATTAATTATTTTAAAGCCATTACCTGTCCTATTCATTCTTTGTGGAGGCAGAACAGGGAGTTGGCAGAGGGTTCTGCCTTTGTTTCAGAGATGAGTAAATAGCATAAAAAATGAAATACCTAACCCAACACCTCACGGTAGCAGGTAGCAAAATTGCAGTGGTAAATCAGATCCCCTGCCATTTAGAACAGAATACTACTCACTTTTCTGCTCTGCCTCCATAGGGTCACACGACAACCCACTCACACACACAGTGCTGGGGTGAGAGGTCTGGAGGCTTTGTAACCAAGTCTGTACAATATTAATTTGGAGGAAATTAGGAAAAACTCATAATTTAAAATTTAATTTAAATATCCACCCATAAGGCATTATAATCAGAGATAAATGTAACATATTTTAGTGCTTTTTATCCCAAGTAATTTAATAGAAAAGAATATGTAAATAAGTGAACCACAGTTCTTTAAACACTTGTGTAGCTTGGTACATTCAGTGACAAATTTAGATTAATGAGGTATTTTTAGAGGTGTCTGAAGTACCATAACTGCTGTTTAATTTTCAACACCGATCTCCAATAACTGCCGTTAATATATAATTCAAAAATGTTCTACCCGTCCTCCATTCTCTATCATTTTTTATCTTGTTCCTTTTTATTATATCTTTCCTTCAACTTTCATGTTCAATTTCTTTTGTTGTTCAAGGCCACTTTTGTTGAAGTAAATCCTGGGTGAGAAGAGAAAGAGTTTGGCTGAAAGAAAAATGGCACCGGCAGGTGATTCTGCTCTAGTCTTGAATGTGTGTAAAGTGATCACTTTAAAGTGACATGTGAGACCATTAAGGTACAGATACAGGCTGATGGAAAAGAGATGGCATTGGGGAGACTAAAAATGCCGGTGTTTTTGTAAGTTGGACAATATTGTCACGGTTTCTCCTCAAAATCAGAAACTCTTTCTGAGATGGGCAAACCAGTCAAAAGAGCCCAAGGGCCCTAGGACACTGCCAAAATCAGTGAGAGAACCAAAGGACCTGAAGTTAAAAAACTCCTCCTCATTCCTTGGCTGACATTTTCAAAGCGCATAGTAATCTATATAAATGAAAAATATTCTAAAATTAGATAATGACTTATATACTACAAACCAAGGGTGCAAAATGAAAACCATTTTATTTTTATTAGTTAGTTAGGAAGATTTAGTAGTACTTACAGGTATTTCAGCATTTTATGAGGAAAGAACATAATACTTAAAAGCAGGATTGGTGTGAAAAATTCAGAACATTTCTCTAATTGTGTGGACAGCAATGTGGTATCATTAACAACTTTACCCTGTGAGTCTAGGAATTAAATGTGAACTGACACCTATGTTCCTGTTCCTAATACGTCAGATATGAATTTTTAAAAATGAACAGTGATCAGAAGGGAGGGGTTGGGGGGTGACAGGGGAAAAAAGGGAAGGGGCAAGCAAAGGAATACAAATAGAGGACTCATGGACATGGACAGTGACGGGCAGATTGACTCTGGGAGGTGGAGTAGGAGTGAGCAATGGGGGGAAAACACGGGGCAACTGGAACTGAACAACAATAAAGAAAAAATACAAAAATACAAAAATACAAAAACAAAAAAAACATTCCTTATCACAATAAAAAAATGTGTGGCTTAGTAGAATTTCTTAGCAGCCTCACTAACTACAAAATAGACAAGTACTTTCTATAGGGAATTGGTGAACTGCTCCACACTGGAAAGTTGTTTTATGAAGAGGTACTTGATTCCTGTATTTTCCCTTGATCCGTTGTCTTCAGGTTCTCACCCCTCAATGGAAAACCTCTGGGCAGCTTCCTAGATGGACTCAGCTGCCGTGAAGCATCAGCACCTGCACATAACTTTCTTCAAACTGAATTTCATTTTAGTTTTTAAAAAGTAAACTTGAGGGTTTAGTCATTAACACATTAGTCCAGGAATCTGGGTCAGATTGGGCTAGATATTTGGGCTGTTTCTAGAGAGCAGTAATGATGATAATGATAATGGATAATAATATTAATGGTTACTGTAGAGCCCTAGTTAGTAAGCAGTTGATATTCATTAATGAAGAGTTTAAGCCAGAATGAGTTTTTTGAAATATTTGGCTCATATCTGGTTTAGCAAAGGCAAAGGAGTCTGGGATATTTCTGTTCAGGAAAGCCAAGTAATATGAGCAAGTGTTAATCCCAGGAAAGACCTGAGTGGGTGACATGACAGATTTATGTGTTCCCTAAAGGTCCCTGGTATACCCTATGTTCACGATTGCGTTAATGGACTTTGTCTGGGCTCCTATTCAATTTTCTCTTCAGCTCATTGACAACTTGCTTAATTTCCTGACTTTCTCCATGTCCTCTTACAGGCATTTTGAATAGTCCCTTGATCATTACCTTTCCACTCCCACCCTCATCTACTCCTTCCTTTCATTTGTCAATTTGAGAAAACCAAGAAGGAGCTCTCTCCGCTCTCCTATTCTACATTGAATCCACGTAGACCATTAACATTCTTCCGGGAGCAGTTACAAAGTCCTGTGTTAAACAATGGTGTCTGCTTGTAGTATCAGACTCCTTTTTTACACAGTTCAGATTACAGTCCATACTTCTCTGATGGTAGTTTGAAGCTAAGTGTCCTTCAAACAGCTTCCAGCATCTAAGTATCACTTGTCATTATGAAGGTCTTTTAAGAAAGTCACTAAACAGAAAACCTCTGTCTGGAAGTTTTCCACAGCTGAGCATACTTTTTAGATCAAGGTTTAAAAATAATCCTATATCCCCTGTTCAAAGTGTTTCACCACAGAAAAGCTGCCCAACCCCCCATTCATTTATCAAGTCTTTCTTGTTTACTGTGTCCATGGTTAGGTGAAAAGCTAATAAATGATTGACATCTCTGGTTCAAAGGAAAAGTGTATCTGGCATAGGGTTTCTCACAAAAGCCACGTGCTGCAGATTCTCAGGCACTAGCACTGGCCCTCTGCAGCTGAGTAAAGGGCACAACACTCTATTTTGTACAATTGTTCCAGGGTATTTAAGTGCAGTATACAATTTTTGGACCATTGGCAGATGCATGGTTCCAAGAACAAAATCCTTTCTTGATTTAATATCAATAAATTATATGCATTGATTAAGCAGCAGATTTAACATTTGTTTAATATGTTAAATAATATGACTATGGATTCACTGCAGATTATTGTCACTCTCTGATACAAAGTAAGCTTGATGATATGTGCATAAATAAGAAGTGGATTCATTTCTCCCCCGGTCTGCTCTGGGCCTCAGTTTACTACGGGTCTGTAGCAAACAAAGCAAAAAATTGAGCCCCTTTTGGACAGTACATGCTTTCCAAGACAGCTGAAGTCCTGTCTCCTGGTTAACACTTTTTTCTCCTCTTCATGCCTTTTTTTTTCTGTATCCATCTAGTTCCCTTAAAATAATCCCCGTGGTACTTAGAGAGGAGCTAAGTGAAATGACAGTGGGACGGTGAGGCTACCACAGAGAGTGACCACAGGGAGAACTCATGAACCACGGCAAGACCAAGGAGCAGCAATGCCTGTGGACTACACCTTTTATCACGCTAACTGAATTATTAGAGCTTTGTGGTCTGGGCATCTAGTTAGGCATTGCACACATCAATGTGCTTATGCAATAAAATAAGCTAATGAACATACTGTTGCTGACAAGTATGTAATGAAATGGCCCTTTTAGTTCATTAGTGTACACAATTATAAAATTCTACAGGTCCAATCACCCTTTTCTTAAAAACCTGTGCATAAATATATACTGTAATTCATTTTTTCAGATGTTAAAAAGTCAAGACAATTTTCATCACCTGTAGCAAACACTTCATTATTTTTGCATTAAAATCTATTGGCATTTCATAAAGTAGAACCAAAAAAATAGCCTCTGAGAAAGTAAAGCAAAAGCAGTCTCTTACCTCCAGAAGCTGCCGTGGCATTCACAGCAGACTATGTTACTCTCCTACATAAACAATCTCACAGAACACCAGCCTCAGACAAGGTTGCTGTGATTTCCTGATAAAGGGAGATAAAACATGGCTACTTCGTAATGCTGTCTAAGCACACGTAAAATCAATGCCAAACATTTACTTTCTGAGCTAAACTGAATGACTTATTGGCAAAACTATTCTCACTCTAGTCTGCTCTTGTTATATATTCTGTAATATTTATTGAAATACCTAATCAAAGAATTGTCTCTGCTTTCTGACATCTATCTAGAGCTAACCTCACTTCCTTAGACTCTTTACCCAAGCAAAGCCCTAAAGTTATAATAGGTTCTTTCTAGAACTCTCTTACTGAGATAATTCTGGGGTTCCTTATGGTCTGCATTCTACACTGCATAATAAACCCAACGTGTGCAGCTGCAGGCGCATTTCCAGGGGTTTTGAATGGAAGGCATTGACACATCACATCATATCACTTCAGTTCAGCTTTTGACAGTTAATGAGTTCAGGTACATAAGGTTTTGTCTTTAAATGTGTTATGAAAAGACTTTTAAGTTTCAGAGCATTTTAAATTTTAGAATTCCAGACATGGTTTTATATATTTATAGTAGTTTTGGAAACCACTTGGCAATATGTATCACTAGCTTTAAAAATATATACATGTTATATGACAAATCCTCAGCTAATATCATACTCAATGGTATAAAACAAAGGTCTTTTTCTAAGATCAGAAACAAGGCGAGGATGCCCACTCTTGCCACTGTTATTTAATATAGTACTGGCAGTCCTATGCAGCGCAATCAAGCAAGATAAAAAAAAAATAGAAGGCATCCAAATTAGGAATGAAGAAGTACATGATTCTATATATAGAAAACTCTAAAGACGCCACCAAAAGACTATTAGAAATAATAAACAAATATAGTAAAGTTGCAGCATTCAAAATCAATGTACAAATTCATTCCATTTCTATATACTTGTAATGAAATACCAAAAAAAGAAATGAGTAACAATCCTTTTTGCAATTGCAGCAAAATAATAAAATACTTAGAAATAAACTTAACAGAGGATTTATACACCTAGGACTACATGACATTGTTGAAAGAAATTGAAAAAGATGCAAAGAAATGGAAAGATATTTTGTGTTCATAGATTGGAAGAATCAATATAGTTAAAATGACCATATTACCTAAAGCAGTACACGGATCTAATGCAGTCTCCATCAAAATCCAAAAGCAATCCTGAGACAAAAGAACAAAGCCCTAGGGATCATGCTCGCTGTCTTCAAGGACACTACAAAGCTAAATCAAAACAGTATAGTATTGGCAGAAAAATGGACACACAGATCCATGGAACAGAATTGAGACCCCAGAAATATGTGGGCAAATACATTTCACCAAAGAAGCCAAAAACATACAATGGAGAAAGGAAAGCCTCTTCAATAAATGGTGCTAGGAAAATTAGAAAGCCACATGCAAAAGCATGGAACTATAGGACACCATACACGAATATTAACTCAAAATAAATGAAAGACTTAAATATGGGACCTGAAACAATAAAATATATAAAAGAAATTACAGGCTCTAAACTTATGGACCTTGTTCTCAGAGAGTTTTTGTGAACTTGAACCCAAAGGCAAGGGAAGTTAAAATAAAAACAAAGGAATGTGACTACATCAAACTAAAAAGCATCTGCACAGTAAAGGAAACCATCAACAAATAAAAAGGCAATTAACTGAATGGAAAAAGGCTTTGCAAATGGCATATCCAATGGGGCGGTAATATACAAAATATATTAAAAACTCGTACAGCTGAACAACAACAACAACAACAAATACAATCCAATTAAAAATGAGCAGAGGTCCTGAACACTTTTTCCAAGAAGACATACGAATGGCCAACAGGTACATGAAAAGATACTTAACTTCACTAGTTATAAGGGAAATGAAAATTAAAACCACAATGAGGTATCACCTTATATACTTTTAGAATGGCTATTATCAGTAAGACAGGAAAAAACAAGTGTTGGAGAGGACGTGGAGGAAAAGGAAACCTCATTTACTGCCGATGGGTTTGTAAATTGGTACAGTCACTATGGAAAAGCAGGATGGATGTTCCTCAAAGTGTTAAGACTAGAGCTAGCGTATAACCCAGAAATGCCTCTTCTGGGTAACTACACAAACATTTTGAAAACATTTACTTGTAAACATATATATACCTCTCTATTCATTGCATCATTAGTCATGTAGTCAAGACATGGAAACAAACAAAATGTACTCCCCTGGACGATTAGATATAGAGGGTGTGGAATACTACTAGCCATAAAAAGGATCAAATATTGCCATCTGTGACCACATGGATGGATCTTTAGAGTATCGTGTTAAGCGATGTAAGTCAGACGGAAAAGGGCAAGGATTGTATGCCTTTATGCATTTGTGAGATATAAAATGCCAGGCAACAAAGGAACTAACAAAACAAACTCATACACAAAGACAGCTGTGTCCTGGTTACCCAAGAGGAAGAGGTGGAGGGAAAATGAAGAGGGTCAAAGAGGTCAAATATGTGGTGACAGAAGAACACTAAACTTTGGGTGGAAAACACAACCCAACATATAGATAATATGTTACAGAATTGTACACTTGAAACTTGTCTCAATATAATGTTATTAACCAATGTTACCCCAATAATTTAATTTTTAAAAATGCACACATGTTGATCATATAATATTTTAATGATAAATCTCAAACTTAAATATCTCTTCTGGCAGTATTTATGAAAACAGAAATTCAAAAATAAAAAGTTGATATACAAAAATATTGATGATGCATACATTAAATAAACTATTATATAGCCATAAAAATGATTTTTATAAGTTTTGATGAAATGCTTATGATATGAAGCTGAGTTAAAGCAAAAGTAAAGTAAAATTGTATACAAAACATGACCTCATGGAAATTTACCAAACTAAAACAATCGTCAATTTGTCTGACTTGTACATATTTGTGTACTCTTTCAAAATTCTTTTCTAGAGTTTTATATATTTTTTCTTAGATTGCTGTGAGCATAAATAATTGTTTTGAGAAAGTAAACATTGTTCACATATATTTAGTAACCAATTATTTTCCATGTCATTTTTTAGGAAACAAATGAGGAATAGAATTTAATCATTCTTAAGAGGCTAGCAGGATAAGAACTATACTTATGAAACAATGAGATATAAAATAGCCATTTAGCATTACAATGATATATGTGATGGTCAGATGTGAAGCAAGCAGAAAAGGGTAGTTTGAGGCAAATATACAAATAAAGATATAGACATAAATAAATATAAATGTATATTTATATATAAAATCTTGCTTACCATGGAGAGAAATGATGTGGGTTATAGGTATAAAATTAAATTTGATCTTGCTTGCATTATTTCAACATATGGAATAAATCAACCCAATGGATGGCATAGTTTTCCACTTTTCCACTTTACCTGTGAACAAATGACTTTGACTTGAGGAAAACAATATTTAAAAAAAGAAGCTGTATTTACAAAGGTTAAATACTTCAACCTGTCAGCTGCATTTCTTCCAAAATATATTTGAAGTAGAGAAATCTTTAGGCGATTTACACTTTGGGGTGAGCGTCTCTCTTTGGCATTTTATTTTCAGTAGTAATTCCATTAAAAGAGCACAATTTATTGCAATCTGTCTTTGTAGATTTTATCAATGCTGAAACCTTTTAAACTGAGAATGAGATTAAATAAACCCCATTTACCAATGTGGTAAAATATAATAGACATCCAGCCCATTAAATGGCCTGCTAAATCAATATATGTGCTTGGCAGCAACTTCCAGAAGATAAGGTGAAAACCTTTTGTTCTATTTGATAGATGAGTAAACTTAAAGGAAAAAATTTACAGTAGACTCAGCGTATACCTCGGAAGAATGTTTATTATTCTCAAACTACCTTCTCATGTCAGCAGATCTGTGGTTAGTAAACACAGAGATCATTCGCACTCCTCCTTCCGTGTGGTTGCAGAGGATGCACTGAGAGAGTAACTGATTGGAAGGCGAGTGAGTGTATGAAACTAACAAAGATGAGATTTCAGCTGTGATTAAAAGATGTTTGTACATTTTAATTGATAAATAGGTATTTCCTGTTAAGTTAGTATAGGATCAACATGTGCATATTTTTTAAAAGTTAAATTTATTGTGGTAACATTAGTTAACAGTATTATATGAATTACAAAAAGATATTTATAATTTTAATTATAAATTTATAGATTTCAATTTGATTTAACACACACTCTTTAAAATCACTCCAAATAATATAGCTTTTCATATTGGAGTGAAGAAGGGAGAATGTGAAAGACACAGGAAGCTAAAGAGTAGTAATAACATAATGTGCTTATAATGTGTCAGGTACTGTGTTTATATATTTATTAATTTAGTAGTAATAAATTAAAAGGGGGCACTTAACTTGTGTTTACAATGTAGTAGAAACTATTTTGGCACCTTACATACTTTATTATTTATTTAATCAAAAAATCTTGCAGTAGATATTATTATGGATATGGAAACAGAGAATCAGAGTGAACTGCCCCCCAAACACAGTTAAAAATATTGAGGCTACCGCCTGGCTGGTGTAGCTCAGTGGATTGAGCAAGGGCTGGGAACCAGAGGGTCCCAGTTCGATTCCCAGTCGGGGCACATGCCTGGGTTGCGGGCCAGGTCCCCAATGAGGGCCATGTGAGAGGCAACCATACATTGCTCTTTCTCCCTCCCTTCTCCTCTCTCTGAAAATAAATAAATAAAATCTTAAAAAAAAAAATATATATATATATATATATATATATATATATATATTGAGGCTACTATTTAATATCTAGGCTTTTTGCTTTCTAGATCTACTGTCTATACAACAAAATACCAAGAATAAGAGACTTATAAACTCTCTCTCTCTATATATATATGTAGACTATATATAGATTTTACATATAGACTACATATATAGACTTTATATCTATATATAGACTCTATATATAGTCTTTATATATATAAAGAACTATAGTCTATATAAAGGACTATAGTTCTTTATATATATAAAGTCTATATATAGAGTCTATATATATGTATATATACATATACATAAACATCAAACAAAATATACATATATACATATGAATATGTATAGTCTAAGGCTAAAGCTGAATATTGTAAATAGTAATTAATTCTTTGTACAACAGTTCAGGAAACAGAAATCAGTAACTAAACTGATGGTTAAGCATAAAAATCAGGAAAAGAAAAAGCAGGTTATGGTATCTCAGAAAATGCCCAGGGTCAAAAACAGGAGTTGCAGCATTATCAAAGAACACTAATTCTGTGATTCCTTAGAGTTACATTTAAACAAAAGAGTTAAGTCATGACCTTAAATGAGGCAAGATGTCTGAAAACTCTTAACTTTGTGTTGGGCACATTTTAGCTTCAATAAATGCCCACCGAGCCTTGAGACTCAGGTGATACACATCTACCTTGAATGAGACAGAATTGATTTCAAGTCCAAGTCTGGACCATTTGTCAGCTATAGGACTTTTGACAATATTTTTGCATGGATTAACCTTTCTAAGACTGTTTCTTTATTGGATAAAGATAATAGAATTTAACACACAATTTTTACATGAGAATGTCATATAATGCATGTAAAACACTTAACTCACTATCTGGTACTTAATAACTGCCCAATAAAAATGCTATGTTCTATATATTATCACTATATACACATAGATATCTATGTACACACACACATAGTCTTTATACATACATAGACAATCTTAACGTATATATGTAAAATTATATATAATTGTATATATTTGTAATATATTCAAATTATACATATGTGCAGATGCATATATTACATGTAATACGTTATAGATAATATAAAGATATTATTTTGTATATTTATAATCATATAAATTTATGCAATTTGTAAATATATAAAATAATATATAAATATTATTATTTATATATAATATATAAATATTATTTATATATAATATACAATGTAATATATTTGTACAACAATACAATAATATATAATATATTTGTATATTATATATTGTATATAATAACATACTGTATATTATATATAATAACAATAACATTATTATATATTAAATATTTTATAGTATCTGTAAGATATATTAAATTTTATATTATTGACTTAACAATTTCTATAAAATGTTATATCCTGATTTTCTGACCAAATAATATAATATAAAAATGTTCTATTTTAATATTTTAATAACATTTCTTCACAAAAGAACTTTTCAATGGCTATAAAACACTCAGCTCGGTAAATGACCCAACATTTATTTAATCATTCACCTACCGTTGGGTATTTAGAAAAGTTTGCATTTCCTCCCAACATGAATAATGTTGTAATGAATATCTTCTGCATGAGATGGATATGATATCCTTTCCCAGTGCAGGAATCTGAGACTTGGAGAACATGTGTGATCTTTCCCAAGTCATCACATTCCTAGGTGGCAGAAAGTAGACTTGAATTCAAATGTAATCTCCACTTCTCCACAGGAGACGCATAATACACAGGTGTCCTGAATGTGCAAGGCCTGGCGTGCAGCAAGAAAGATACCCTTTCCCCACTGCACTGCTCTGCCACGGGCTCTCCCTAGTCCCTCCTCCTCCTAGCAACGTGCTTAACATTCAAGACCATGGAAGGAGGGGCCCTGGCTGGGTAGTTCAGTGGGTTAGAGCATCCTCCTGATAAACAAAGCTTGTGAGGTTTCTCTCCTTTCTTTCTCCCTCTGTCTCTCTCTAATCAATCAATAAAATTTTTTAAAAAGACCATAGAAGGAAGGAAAAAATGAGCATGAGTTTTGTTATGCCTTATCTAAGGCTGAAGGCTAGACACCAGATTCTGAATCAGAAAAATGCCCAAGGGCGTAGTCTAAAGTTCTCTATAAAATCAGAGGGAATGAGGGGTGGACACAGAAGTGCAGGGAGTAGAAGAGCGAAAGTTGTTTTTCAGAAGGATCAATGTTAGAAGAAAAAAAAGTACCTTGTCATGATGGGCTCTTTGCAAATATTTATCTTTGTGGTTTATTAGATGAACATAAACGTTTAGTGCTGGCATGGACGGTGTCTGGATGGGATATATACCTCTGGCTTAATGACTTTTCTGAAGATAAAGTTTCCTGTTTAGGTGCTATTAGGCATGCAACACTGAAAACTCCACCGTCTTCACATGAGCCAGAATGAAAAAGGGAAGCCTTGATTTATGGGTATAGGGATTTTGATTTAATCTTCCTATATATGCATTATATAAAAAGTATTGAACATGTCCATTAGGAGCTAGTTACTCATGCCTGTGTCCCTGAGGTAATGGATTTAGCCCTGATGTAGGTGGTTATTAATGATCTTTTGTGAACTGTTGCTTACAACAGACCCCAATTTACACAAATCTACATTTGACTTTAAGTTAAACCTGGGAATAGCTTTAGTGACTGGTACGTTTTGCATCTTCACATGGTATGATGCCCTTTTAAGGGAAGCGTGTTGAACTGTTATTTTATATTCCCAAGGCAATACAGCATGGATGCTCTCACTTCCTGTTTCTTAATCATCATGGTTATTTAGCGCCGATTAGGGCATCTTCTGTGCTTCACGACATGTAGGACTTCTTAAGTGTCTTGTGTAGCAATGTCAGTTTTCGGGCTTTATCTTGTAATATAATTAGGGAGAGGAAGCAGGTGTTCTACTGACTTAGGTCCTTAAATCTGACAGTGTCGAATTGTCTTTGCTCTTCTCTGCTGGGCTGCAGGTCAATTTTTAGCTGCGTATGGGTGCTGCTCAATGCTTCCGGACACTTTTCCCTTCAATAAGGGCTGCTCTTTCTGCAAAGGCAGTGGGGAGAGGTCTCTGTGCGATGTATCCCCTTTTTTCTAATAGGCTATGTGCCAGTTGTAGGTCTAGGGCTTGACTTATACATGTTTAATTAGCTATAGTCTACCTTAAAATAATATTATAAAACATCGAACGCAATGTGAGGATCTCACAGTACATTACCAAACCCTCCT
Organism: Micronycteris hirsuta; assembly: GCA_004026765.1. Lineage (NCBI taxonomy): Eukaryota > Metazoa > Chordata > Mammalia > Chiroptera > Phyllostomidae > Micronycteris > Micronycteris hirsuta. The sequence goes on along the minus strand of PVJI01009908.1, from coordinate 15,498 downwards.
CGCCACTTTTTGTGCTTCCATTGTCACACATTTGACTTACACATTCCATTAATACAGAATACATAGCTATTATTTTTCAGCCACTGAGCATTTTTTAAAAATCGAATTTTACATTTACCTTAATTTATGTAATTTTGAAGGAAGAACATCAAGAACAGTGATTGCTTGTTGACTCAAGAGCTGGACCTGCACAATGAGAGGCTCCTCACCTTTCCTCTGGCCTTAGAACGTACTTTCCGCTCATTGTTCCCATAGCCAGAGCCTTTTTCAGGCGTGTGGCCTTGAGAGAGCAAGGCCTTGCTGAAACTGTCTGGGTGGCATATGACCGAATCTGGTTAAAGTCGCTACACAAACTTTTAAGACTCTGATGGGTGGATGCAAAGATCTATTTGTCTTGAGGCTGCCTAAGTCTAGTGCCCTCAGTAAGTTTCCTGGCTTATTAAACCTGCCAGCTCTTAATCTGGAGTGGCCGGCCTGTTTCTTTAGGCTCCCCTTGCCCTCTTTCTAGGGGTCCAGTTTCAGATTTCACCTGGGAAACTCTCGAGTTTGCAAACCAACACATTTCTATATGTGTGTGTCTGCATGTGTGTGTATTATTTCTTTTGTTTAAAAATTCCTTTAATATTACTTATAGTGAAAAGGTACTGCCACCCTGGCCAGTGTGGCTCACTTGGTTGGAGTGTTATCCCATAACTAAAAGGTTGTGGATTCTATTCCCAGTCAGGGCACAGGCTTAGGCTGTGTGTTCAGTCCCTGGTCCAGGCGCATGTGGGAAACAACCAACTGATGCTTCTCTCTCACATGGATGCTTCTCTCTCTCCCTTTCTCTATCTAAAAAGCAGTGAAAAAAATATTCTTGAGTGAGGATAAAAATTTTTTTTAAAGTATAATCAAAGGATTCTGTCAGCTTTAGTTTATCTGGAAAAAATCTTATTTTTCATATTTTGAAAGGTATTTTCCCTGGCTATAGAAACAGATCTCTTTTCTCTATGCTGTAAAAGTGCTGCAGCATTGCCCTTGCCTCGGGAATGATGACAAGCTTTGTTCTTCTGTATGTAATGTGTCTTTTATTTGCTGCTGCCTTCAAGGTTTTCTTTAGTATTTTTAGCCATTTGAATCTGATATATTTTGATTTTTTTCCCTGTCCTTTTACTTTTACTTATTTTATGTTTATATACTGATTTATTTGGTAGTTATCCTGTTTGTTGTTCCCTCAGCTTTTTGGATCTTTGACTTTTTTTCTTAGCCATTATCTCTTGAAATAATTATTTTGACCTGTTCCCTCTCTCTTCTCCTTTTATATGCCTGCTGAACTTTTACATTCATACACAATGTCAACCCTTTGCAATAGAATCTTTAACATATTAACCATAATGACCTTAAATTCAGATATTCCTATGTCTGGGCCATGTCACAACATGATTTATTTCTGGCAGAGTATTATTTTAGTTCTTGTTTCTTGTGCTTTTTGTAAGCTTTGGTTGAAAGCCAGACATCTTGTATGGGGCAGTAAAGGTAGATAAATAACATTCATGCCAGAAAATGGGCACATTTTTTCCTTAGGCCTTTATGCGGGGTAGGGTTAAGTCAATTGAGTCAGGTGTTGTGCCAGGTTTAGATTTGGGTTTTATTGTCACTGTTATTACCATTAATGGACAATGAGCTCAGGGTCCCCTAGTGCTATCTGTTTAGTATGGAGACCAACCGTTTTGTCAGAGGGACTTCTTCAGTGTGGGATCTACCCTCAACTTTATGATTTCTTTTTGTACCTTGAACTCACAGATGCTCTCTTTCCCTTCTCCTGTCACCCCCAGCAGTAGACCGCTGCTGCATGTTGCTTGACACTTGGTAGCCAGGTGTGGGGAGAGCGCAGCAGTCTGTATTCTAGTTTAGTCTCAGTCATACCAGCTGTTATGTTCCTGAGTCTTTGGAGTGGGATCTGCTCAGTAATCCTGCCTCTCCCCAACTAGCGGGGAATCTCTAATGGCTTGAACCCAGGAGTTCCTGCTCTTTGCTCACAATGTGTCTTTACTGTTAAAGTGACAGGTTTTGCTACCCTTCCTTTAGCATTTTAAACAACATATCTTTGTTCTAGTGGAAAGATAGACAAGGATCCAGGACCCAGACAGGGTTTATATAAAATCCACAGTGCTTTAGATCCTGGTTCTAGGGGACTGGGAGACAATGTGCAAATAACCAAAACAGGGACATAGGCAAAGAAAACGAACTGGTATGGTTATGTAAATCAAGAAATCAAGGACGAAATTTTAAGAAACAAAGCAGAGTTCAAATATTATAGTTGAAGCATATAAGGTAAGCATCACATAATTAGAAGAATGACTTGATTGTAAATAATGAAATGATTCTAGGTGCGTGAATGCAGAAATGCATGTCAAAGGCATTTTCCTGGATGACCATAAATGATGCATTTCCTTGCCAGATATTTCCTAGTAAATTTAAACTGATATTTCAATGCAAGAGCATAAAAGTATATTGTCTTGATAGTCAAAGTTTTATGTCTTATTAATCAAATTAGCTTCAAGCTGCTAGAAATATATTTTAATCTATTCTGTACATGACAGAGACTTCAGTTAAATGTACTAGCTCATTACCTTATGTGTTTTTTGTGGCTCTAACTTTAACAAACAGGAGTGACCCACTCTGACTACTAATCTCCAGAAGGATTGAAATTTTTAAAGGCAGAAAAAGAAAGAAAACAATAAATGAAAAAATTAAATAGGATATTTAGTACAAAAAGCTATTATGAAAACAGAAAAGATAAATTCATGAGAGAAGAAAATTCAGGGGAAATAAGAGTACCATGAAGTGACGTGACTAACGGTGGACTTAAGTCAGCATGTTTTCAAGAAACAAATCCTACCTGACAACATCTGTGGGTTGTAAGTCGAAAATGATTCAAATAAAATTAAAATGTAGTCTTTGCTCTTGTGACAGGTGGTTATACATTATCGGCAGACGAATCTAACACACATGGAGTTATACAAAAGTTGGGCTCTGAAAGTAAACTGTGACATCATGTGAGATCTGAAGACATTTCTTCAGCTTCCTTCCTCAGGACCTGCTTCCTGTATCTGCCTCTGTGGACCAAGATTCAGTGCTTACCTTCACTGCTTATGTAGCTTCAGTGATGCCATCAGTTTTGGTTCTACTTCTCTGAAAAACTTTCTGCTTCCCATTGTCAGTTCTCATTTTCTTTTACTCCTTCCCGTTTATCTCCTCAGCTAGATGTCCATCCAAATGTTGAGTCTTATACTCTCTCTCTCTCTTCAACATGGCTCTAAGTATCTTTGTTTTACGTTTGTGAAAATAAAACTGGCATTAAATTTTTACACTGGTTTTGCTTTTTAAATATTTATGTTTCAGTGTTATTCTATCATATCATCATTAAATAATTGATGCTTATTGAACAGCAGGGCAAAGAAGGTATGAATAAGGAGAAGGAGTAATGCTTGACTTCAAGGAAAAGCAATAATAAAAACAACCAATTACTCACTCACTCACTCCTTCAGTTATTTCACAAATGTTTACGATGAGAATTGTTGCCAATTTTCCGCTAGGTAAACAGTTCCTGGTACAAATTAGACATTTGTTGAATATTAGCATATTATTTAATGAAAGTAGGTAAGAGGAGCCTACATGAGAATATGCGTTGTATTTAGCACGAGAAAGTGGAGAAAAATATGAGGTAATTGTAGAGTTGAATTCACTACTAATGGCTAATTAAGTGAAACAATTTATTTTGCAATGGGATATATTTTGGATTTTTTTAATGGCTGAAAACTAGGACTGTGAATAATTGGTTTTTCCTCTTAAAGGAACTGGGAAACCTTGTTTCCATAAGCCTTTTAAGAAAATAATTGTAGAAATTTTTGCCTGTGTGTGGATTTAATAGCCTTACCTGAGGGTAGAGAGTGTGACATCCTCACGGCACCACACGGCGGGGCTAACATCCTCATCAAACACATGGAGCCATTGCACCCAAATCTCCCCTTTCCCTTTTTTGTCATCTTTATTTATAAATTCTGAAATACGGGGTAAAATGGATGATTCCCTAAAGTAATATCAGGGTATTAAATACTGAATTTCATATGTGATTTCTTTTTTTCTGCAACCTGGCACAGAAAATTTATTGAAATATAAAAACATTATTCTGTCATTTGGTGTAAATAGAGTATTCATGAATTTTAAATATTCTCCATATGCCACTCATTTAATACCCTAAACAAAAATACAGAGCTTCTGAAAGAAACACATATTAAGTCCTGGGAAGGAAAGAAAGGATAAATTGTTTCTTCTACATTTATGTGTAATATTTAAATATCACACAGTACTGTTTGAGAGTCCTCTGTTCACTATAGGATTTAATGCATCTCTTAAAGGAACACCTTGAATATGTGCACTCTTAGCAGGGATAAGGAATTTTCTTTTACATGTGGAAACATTTAAATATAAAATAGTCTATAATAAAGAGTACAAACATAATTCAGTGTCCTATCACACTGAGTAGAGCCAAAGATTATGAATCACAGTTAGAAATATCTGAATATAGTTCCTGCAGCTGGATTTGGTCAGCACAGTATATATTCTGAGCATTCCAAATGAAGAATTCCAGAAGTTTGGTAGCTGGCACGTTTTTAGGAAAGGGCATTCTTTAAAACCAGTAATGTGTAGATAGTGTAGAAATATTTAAGTGATTTCTTTCACTCCAAAGATATTTTGCGTAATAGGAAAACCCTAAAAACATTCTATTAGAGGCAGGAATAAAACAAAGAGGTTAATTATTATTATTATTATTATTATTGTTTGCTGTTGTTGTTATCATGTACAATTAGATAAACAGAAGTTTAAATTTAGAATTTTTCTGGCAACTGAACTAAGAAAATTATTTTTTTTAAATCCTATAATCCACAAGAAAAATCTGGTTACTATTGCTTTGAAGCAAATCACCCCACAATGTAGTGGCTTAAAACAATAATCATTTGTAATCACTCATGATTTCTGTGTGTTGGAGATTCAGGTGCATTTTAGCTGTGGAATTCCCACCCTGGCTAGTCCTGGGGCCATCACAAAACCTTCTTCATTCTTACGCCCGCTGCCTGGCCTGAGAGCTGGGTGGTGAATGAGCTGGAGTTCCATCATCACCTCTTTCTCTGTGATCTCTTTATCTGGTTTCTCTACTGTGGATCCTGAGAAAGAAGATACTTCTCAGGACTCCTGGTGGCTAACTGGGCTCAAATTACAGAAACAAACAACAACAACAACAACAAAAGCAGAGCCTAGCGCTGTTTTTAAATGATTGTCTTTCACACAAGCAACACTTCAGGGAGAATCTTGCTTTGAATTGCCTGCCTGCACTGTGTTCCTGCTAGCTGTGTCAGCCACTGTAGAGGAGCTTCTGGAATCCTCTTTCAATCAATAGGACTGAGACTTTCCTCTCTGATCAAAGTTGGGCAACTATATTCCCATGAACATCTTCACTGACCATGCACAGAAATTTTATTCTGACCAATCAGAATATTGTTTTTTAAACCAATCAAACAGTGAGGATTTGGAGTCCACATTTGCATGACGATGAACCAATTAGGGACCAGAAACTGGACATCTCTGTATATAAGTCAGCTCCCCTCAGGCTTGGAAAGTGTTTTTTCCCTTTCTACTGAAGACTGAAAATAGTGTTTCCCTTGGCTGGAGCTGAAACACTGAAGATGTCTCACTGGAACAGAGCAGAGTAGACTGACGTGGAGCAGAGCAGGACTGGGCAGAGCAGACCAGACTGGAGCAGAGCCAAGCTGTGTAGTGGGGTGGGGCCGTGCCCCAGGGTCACCTTACAGGCTTGCTATTTCACAGCCAAACTGTGTCACAATTGAGCTGTTTGCATTGAATGAAGTTTTCTTTTTCACTGCACCCCAAATTGGGTGTCCCTGTTGGCCATGAATTGGTACCGACTAACATTGGTTAACACCACCAAGATGGTGATAGGGTAAGTTCACTGCTTGTATGGTGACTCAAGGTTCCAAAGGCATTTCCTGACATAGAAAGCCTGATGGAAGCCATATTTCAGGTCCTACCTGAAGAATATCAGGTAGTTATCTTTGGAAGTATAATTCTTTTTTGGAGGGCCTTTTATCAATTGCTTTCAAAATTGCATTTGACCCCATAATTTCACTTTAGGAAATTTTATAGTGGTAAGCAGAATTTTAAGAAGATCCCTAATAACATATACCCAAGTAAAGTCTCAGCCTCATGAATGTAGGCTGGACCTATAACTTGCTTCTTAACCAATAAATATAAAAGTGATGGGCTGTCACTCCTGTGATTATTGCAAATTACAAGTCAACCATTAAGGGATTTTTGCAGATATAATTGAGGGCCCTAATCAGCTGATTTTAAGTTAATCAAAAGTGAAATTATCTTGGGTGGAACTGACCAACAAAAAACAAGGTGCAAAAAAAGTGCCGTGGTGTACAACCAGCTATATAACAAAAGAAGAAAAGAAATATAGATTTATATTTCCTTGTATAAACAAAAGTAACCTTTTGAATTAATAAAAAATAATAGTAATTACTTGCTCTGGAAGTTAGAAGATGTAATCTGATTTGAAAGAGGATTGTTGTAAGAGGCAACTTTTTACTCTTAATGGATTATTTCTTTAAAATAATTTTAATACTTAATTTTATTTTAAAATGTTAAAAACATTAATACCAAAAGTCATACTCTTCTTAAGGAATACCACAACACAAGAAAAAATATGAATTTACAGGAAACATGAAGGCCAAGAGGATTCAAGCACCTGATACAATGTGAGAGAGTGAACAGGACAATGATAAGAGGGTTCAAGGTGAGGATAAACAGTACATGGTGGGATGGTCGGTCCAGTTTAAAGCGCTAGATATGGATAGATACTTGTGATAATGTAATTCATTTTTGGAGGCAGGAAAGTGATGATTGGATCTCATGTGGGCAAAATGAACTTGGTGATGCGAAAGAAGTAATGGTCACCTAAGACAGTGCTGTGTGGAAAGCTACACTTTATTTTCTACCCAAATGAGTCCATTGAGGCAAACTCTTTTCATTTCTTAACCCCTACATTGCCATAATCACATTTCCTTATTTGTTTCCAGGAAGATTGCTTGCAAGTCATGTGGGGTCTCCATGGCTTTGATACAATATTGCCGACATCATTGGCCAACACTACTGAGAACAAGATTGAATTTCAAGTATCTGCAATTGAGAGATCTCATAGCTGCCTATCTGTTTAGCAGCTCTAAGCAATAGTTTCCTGATGACTCATCTTTTATTGCCAGAGTGATCTGACAGTATTTTTGGAAACAAACCCAGGCCAATATAATATCTAGATGAATCCTGGTTTCATTGTTTAGTGCGAAGATTTAGGCCTTTAAGTGGTGAGACATAAAGACATCCCAAAAGTGCTTTGCATTTTAAGAACACTTCCGTGACTTCAATTTATGACAAAGGTATTGTCAGAACAGTAATATTTGCAAATCAGGTACAAAGAAGATTTTTGAAAAATGCCTTTGGCTAATTCAATGTCTCTCTCCAGGATTTGTTTCTATGCTAGGAAGCTGTGGGCAACTAATCTGAAGCTGATGTTGCTTGCATTTCATCTGGTACCATTACAGGGCCAGCCCCCAGCTCTTCCCGAAACAAGGGAACCGAGGGTATTTTCACTCTTCATTATTCATTATAATTTCCCACTATTAAAGCTGCAACTTGGGAGTCATTATGCACTTTGGGGAACTGTATTAGCTATAGCAAGCCACTAGGGATCTATGCAGTGTGCGGAAGCTGTAATTTACAAAATACCCTCTGGAGAAAGGAGGAAGGGAATAGAGCTTTCAAAGTGCTTCCTTTGTGTGTGTAGGAGCTTATACACTATGGAGATTAAACTCAGCAAAACATCCTGGCACAACAGCTTCATAAATACAAAAGAATCTTTCTATTGTGCAAAACAGAGCAATTTGGAAACCTCTTCTTTGGTTTCCACTTAAGCTATTGTTTTAATAAACATGAATTCCAATTGTTCTCCTAATAACAACTGAACCAGAATATTCTCTGGGTAATTCTCAAGACAGGTAAGTTTTACTTGTTTTATTCTCCTTGGAGAGAATAGCCAATAAAGCTTTTTTTTTTTTTTAAGATTTTGTTTATTTATTTTTTAGAGTGAGGGGAAGGGAGGGAAAAAGAGAGGGAGAAAAACATCTATGTGTGAGAGAAACATTGATTGGCTGCCTCTCGCATGCCCCCAACTGGGGACCTGGCCCATTATCCAGACCTGTGCCCTGACTGGGAATCGAACTTGCCACCTTCCAATTTGCAGGACCATGCCCAACCTACTGAGCCACACGAGTCAGGGCACCAATGAAGCCTTGTGGTGATTTTTGTTAAAACATTTAATTTTGGAGAAAGTAGATAATTGATATGAAATAATTAAAAATTTGTTATGGATATTTCCAGTGTATAAATAAACCTTTACTAAATGGATTGCTGCTTACAAGAGACAGATCTTTTTTTTTTTTTTTTTTTTTACCTGTTGAGAGACTACCTGGTTGCTTTCAAGTTTTAATTATTATAAATAAAGTTGCTATTAAAAATTAAAATACAGGTATTTGTGTCAAGATAAATTTTCAAATCCCTTGGGCAAATACCATTTGCTGCATTGTAGAGGAACATTATATATAACATTGTTAAAAAAAACAAAAAACTGCTACACTGTACTCCAAAGTGACTGCATTCCCATCAGCATTGAATCAGAGTTCTTTTTGCTATACACCCTTGGCAGAATTTATTATTGTCAGTTTTTTTTTTTTTTTTTGTATTTTAGTCATTATAATAGATGTGCAGTAGTATCTCATTGCTGTTTTAATTTGCAGTATCTTAATGACAAATTATGTTGAGCATCTTTTTATATGCTTATTTTCTTCCCTGAATATTTTATTTGATAAGTTGCATCTTCACTCTTTTGCCCATATTTTAATTGGGGTTGTTTTCTTATGAATGAGTTTTAAGAGTTCTTTGTACATTTTGGATACCAGTTCTTTATCACATATGTGTTTTTCAGATTTTTTTTAAAGCACGTGGCTTGCATTTTCATTTTATTGTTATTTTGTTTCTTTGCAGAAGTTTTTGATTTTAATAAAACCCAATGTCATTTTTTTTCATGGAATGTTCTTTTGGTGCTGTATTTAAAAAGTCATTACAAAATCCAGATGATTTCTTATATTTTTTTCTAGAAGTTTTCTAATTAGTTTTTTTCATTTAGACCTATGCATTTTGAGTTATTTTTAACGCAAACTTTAAGACCGTGTCTAGATTGTTTTGGTGTGTGTATGGATAGCCAAACAGTGTTTTTTCTATCTTCCCATATTATATAGTTTTAATTTACATTTCTTGCCATATTTTAGTAGGTAGAATTTCTGATACAATGTTGAATAGGAGTGGAGAGGGAATAACCTTCTGATCTGAGGTAAAGTGTGATGTTATCTGCAGGGTTTCTTTTTGTAGATATAATTTATCAAGTAGAGAAAGTGTATCTATTCCTAGTGTGTTAAGGAATTTTTGTTTTAATTGCAAATGAATGTTAGATTCTATCAAATGAATATTTGGCCTCAATTATATAATCATATGATTTATTTTCTTTAATGTGTTGATTTAGTGAGTTTTATTAGTTAATTTTCAAATGTTACAGCAGCCTTTTATGCCTGGAAAAAATTTCATTAGCCATGGTTTACAGTTCTTTTTGTATATTTTCAAAATACTTTATTGAGTTTTTAAAGTCTCAATAAAATAAGACTTAAACTTAGATATATTTATCTGTTGTTTTCCATTCTTGTAATGGCTTATCTGATTTGGATAGGAAAATAACGATGACTGCATAAAGTGAGTTAGGAAGTGTTCTCTCTGCTCTGTTTTTGGACCATATTATAGAGAATTAGTATCAATTCTTCCTTAAATGTGTGGTAGAATTTCCCAGTGATATTGAGTCTGGTGATTTTTTTTAAAGGGTACTAGTTATTGATTCACCTTATTTATAAATATAGGCTATTCAGAATATGCATGTTTTTGTGTGTGAGTTTTGGTAGTTTGTATCTTTTAAGAAATCGGCCCATTTTCTTTTTCAAATGTGTTATTAATACTTATTTTAAATTTCTTATCCTAAAACTTCAAATCTGTGTCTTATCAGAATTTGGTTCTGATGTTTGCTTTGGGTCTTCTGACTATGTCTTTTTCTTGCCTCTAAGCCTGCTGTAAATTTTTTGTGGAAAGCCAAACACTGTGTATAGGTCAATAATGTCTGAGGTGAATAAGTCTTTACTTTGAAGTTTAATGTTAATCCTGTTAGGACCCAGGCTCCGCTCTATTTGCTAGTGACTTTAGGTGCTTCAAGTTCCTCAGGTGCACTTGATTTTGTCCCTACTCTTGTCTCTGGATTTGTCTAAGAAGTTTGTAAATAGAGTTTTTACTTTTTCCTCTCTCAGCTATAATCTGTTATAGTTATACTGGATCATTTTTGGTGTTTTGATTCAATGTGGGGAGGGAAAGATTTTAAAATCTTATGATTAAATGTCAGTGATCTAGTGAACTGTGGCAACAGCCTGTGACCTTCACAAGAGTTTTTAGCTTCTTGCCCCTAAAAGAAGCTAAAGGGGCTTCTTACCCCTAAGAGAGACAGGAAGTCTAGAAAGACTGGTCATGGGTTAATGCCCATCTCTCTTGTGGGATAAGGCTCTGGTAAAGCCTTTCCCCCTAGAATCTAGGCCTTTGTTACAGAGAATACTTTGGGAGTATTTCAACATTTTTACTTCTCCCTTCCCACCTCCAGAGGTGTTTGGGGATTTTTCTTGGCTCTTCACCCTGAGAAGCTAGTAAGATACCAGTAGGGGGAGACTCTCAAAAGTCTGAGGTCAAGATTTTGAAGGACTGAAATGTAGCCTTATTCAACTTCATACGAGCTTTAATAGGAGAAACTTTTTATATATATATAAAGGCAAGACAGCAGGAGCTTCCAGCGGTGGGGGGCCAGGAAGAATCCACAGCCCTCCAAGGATGGGTCCCTTTTTAAAGGGGATTAATAGCAAAACCTGATGGTGGGTAGCTGTGTAGACCTCCAGAAAGGACAATGTATCACTAAGATAAAAGAAAAGTTAAAAGATAACATCAGGCAGTTGCTACACTCTATACATTCAGTGATCTCTTTTTGGGGGTCATGGTATTTGTCTTTGGGCAGCTTTCTGGCTTTCTGGGCAGTCAGCCAAGCATGAGGTTGCAGAGAGTTCAACAGTCACAGAGTTCAGCAGGTACAGAGTTGAATGTCTCCCAGGCTCCTTTGCTGCGGGAGCCACACTGCGTGTGTAAAGTGAGTTCCAGCACAGTGCCTAACTAAAGCCCACTAAAGTGTGGGGTCTCCACCAAGGACTGCAGGGCTTCAGGATGTTTTCCCTTTCACACTCAGCCTCCAGGATTTTGTCGAAACTGTCATTAAATATTTTCTACCACCTCACGGCTCTAGTGGTTTCTGCTTCGGGTTAATGTCAGCTATGGTTTTCTGTATTGCTTGCCTCTCTAAACATTATAGTGTCAGTTTGCCCTATGATTTTCATTCTCTGATTAGTTAAAAAAAAGTCATGGATTTTTCAGTTTGTTTGAGTTTTTGTTGCTATGAAGGAGAAACAACTTGTAAGCTCTTCGCATATTAGAGATAAAACTGGAAGAAATAAGTGTTTATCTTGAATTTAAAACAAAAAAAGAAAGAAAATTCCTTCTTGAAATGTCTAGTTCCTTCTAACCACCATATGTTTATTTTTCAATTTCTCCTTTGTCTTAATACTAAACTTAATGTGATATGTTTGCTTATGTTTTGGCAAGGGAAGCCCAGTCCACCTGAGAAAAGTGATGTGATCTCATAGGCCCGAGAGGACACTTGCTCAGAGGAGCGCATGGGTAGAAATGCTGTACTTGGAAAGCCAGCACATTTGAATGTGGCAGTGTCCCAAGCTTGAGAGACTTCAGAAAGCGAAGTTATGGAATACCAGATCTGCATTACAACTTTTAAGTAAATTAACCCTATGTCTGCAATGACTATGTTTTCTGAACAAAGAATTATAACACGTAGTGGAGGACAGTGCACTTGCCCAGCATCCAAAACCTCATGCACTTGCAGGGTCCAAGCAGGCAACACCAGTATGTCACTTGCTGTGGCAGTAAGGGGAGTATGGGATGGGGGGTGGGGGAGGTGAACTAATAGACAAACATGTCACATTGGGGTATTTAAATTAAAAATTGGGCCAAGAAAAAAGTGCACCTGTGGACTCTATGAAGGATAATTACCACTAATTTTTCATTTGTTATGTATGCTGTTGATTTATTTATTGGGTTCCTACTATGTAGGCTTAATCAAATGAAATACCTTAGCTTTAAATAGGAAATTTTATCCTTGACAAGGGAGTTATTATGATTTCAGGAAAAAAAGTATATTTTTCTGTTACTCAATGCACAAGAATTTGCTACTGAACTGAAGTTTTTATTCACGTAGGAAAGAAGCTTAACCAGAATGTCATTCAAAAGTACCTGCTTGGTGGTCAGACCAATTTTAAGAACTGTAAACTTCCAGTTCCTCAAAATCCTCAAAATTTTCTTGGGATAGAATTTTTAAAAATAATTGGACAACATAATAATTGGAATTAAATTATTCTTGTTTGACCTGGCAGTTGTACTTTTAAATGTATTCATATGAGCTAGTATAAAACATAAACTGATATTTATGCAAAGATGTTTTCTGTCTTTAACACAAAAACATGAAGGACATGAATGAATAAAATAATCTTAATAGAGATAGATAAAGCTATAAAATTTGAAAGTGATTACATATAATTTAATAGAGTCATTAAAATTATGTGTGCAAAGAAACAGTAAAGTAGGAAAATATATGAGTATCGTATAAAAAATGTATTTGTGGCAATCTAAAACAATATGCATAAAAAAGGAAAAACATACCAAACTTTAAAGAGCATTACCTCTGGGTTTAGTGGCACCTTTTAATCTATTATCTGTCATAAAAGCACAACACTTCCATGATCAGGAAAAAAAAAAATTGTTTCCACTTCTGGCATATGTCCTTAAAATACTTCATAACTTCTACATATTTCCTATAACACCTTTTTAAATTTGCCAAAATTAACAAAATCACATCATTAACTAATTGAAATTCCTTTTCATTGAAAAGAAAAGCAACATAGTTATTTAAATGACTATGATCCAGAGGAGAAACCGCAATCTGGAAATCAATCGCAGGAACTATGATTCCTATCACGGCACTACTCCCACTGGCAGTCGGAGGGACACAGCTCAAAAACGAGCGCCAGGCAGGATGAGGCTGGAGGTGGCCCTGCAGAGACACGACTGCCTCTCTGCCCCGGATCGGATGCTCCGGTGTGGGTTTCGTCCCCCTGTGTGTTCTCTGGAGAGAAGTTCCACTGATGTGCCCATGGACCAGCCCTGCTGTGGCCAGGAGGGGAGTTTGCTTACCTCTGATAAGCTGCGATACTACAGGCACAGACAGCACAGTTGCAGGCTTGTACTTGAGAAGCTACAAATGCACCCTTCAGTAAAATGCCGCCAGCGCAAGGGAGAAACCAACCAATTCACTCTCCAGGGGAGAGGACTCGGTGGTGCCAAGGGTGAAATCAAGTAGAACTGATGAAACTAGCTTCTGCACCAGGCAAGAGGGGACTTGGGAGCAAATACTCCAGTAGTACTCCTCATGCAGGAATTGAGCTGTCTCTGTGTGCTTCCCAGACTTCCTAACGTCCCAGAATCTGAGAACATTGCATGAAACTCCTGTTTAATGCATTTTCCACTTTAAGCCCAGAGAAGTTCCACGCAACACTGACAGATTTTCCAGTTATGAGGTCAGCCAAATTCTCCTCTCTGCCTCAGATCACATTTTACACCATCCACATATCTATGTATATTTCACAGTAACATTTTAAAGAATATTTGATATTCCATCAGGTTGATGTAATATAATTTATCTATTATACTAATATTAGTCATTGATATTGCTTTTCAATATTTTATCTTTAAAACTAGGTACTAAGATTGTTTTATTTTCTGTGAAACATGTCCATTAAGTAAGTCCCTAGGAATGGAAATACAGGATTTCTCTTGATACGGATTTGTAAATCACTTTACAAAATGCTTCTAACAATTTATAAAGATATTATTATAATAAGGGTGTTTCAATTATGCTTCACCCATGTCCATTGTCTTAGCTAAGGTTGCTATTACAAAATATATTTAAACTAGGTGGCTTAAACAATAGAAATTTATTTCTCACAGTTCTGGAAACTTGAAGTCCAAGGTCAAAGTGCCAGTGGGGTGGGGCTGGGGTCTGGTGAGATCTCTCTCCTTGGTTGCCTCGTTATCACTGTGTCCTCACATGGCCTTTCCTTGGTGTGTGCAGGTGGATGGAGAGAGAGAGAGAGAGAGGAGGATAAGTAGGTTCTCTTGCGTCTCTTTTTAATGACACTAATCTGAACATAAGAGCAAGTTTTACTTCTATTTACCTTAGGTTTTCAGCTGGGATTCTAACAAAATGACAGATTAACAAGGAGAAACTTTTTTTTTTTTAATTACGTAACGTGTGCTGAGCACATCACGTGGGAGTAAAGTGAACCAAGACTGACTCCAAATGATGGCTTAGAATTCTGGCTTATGTAGCACCCTCAACAAGAAACAATACAGGATAGAGAAGCTACAAGGGTAGCTTCTGCTGGATAGAGGAAAGCAGTTTTACGCTATCAAGGGTAGCACATTGTGGTAAGGTAATGGAGTTAGGGTTTGTTACAGATTCCTGCGGTGCCATCTCTGGGCTGATAAGACTCAGTTTCCAGTAAAAGTAGAATTTATACCAACCCATTAAGAGGAAAGGGGGAGCTTTTGCAGCACTAGTTGCTTCTTAATTGCTTTTCAGCATACAGTAATTTTTACATCAAAGAAGCATATTTTGGCATGACATATTCTGGTTTTCTTCAGCTCCATTCTCTTGACTTCATATAAACCTAATTACCTCCCATAGACAAGTTCTCTAAATACTGTTACATTGGGGATGAGTATTTCCACATAAAAACTTTAGGGGGACACAATTCAGTCCATAGCACCCACTTTAGAAATTGTTTTCTCATTGTTGACTAATTTTACACATATAAAACAATGTCTTGCTATTGCTTTAATTTGCATTTATTTTTGTACAATTAATATTTTTGTAGAATTTCCCATGGGGTGTTTGCTTGAATTGAAAGCTTATAGCCTCCCTACATTTAATTATTGGGGTTCCAATTTTCATTTCTCCACACTTGAATGAGCTCTTTGTACTTTCTAGATATAAACTATTTGCATCCTTTATTTGGTCCAAGTTTTCCTTTTAGCCATTGTTTTATTTCTTTGTGTTGTTATCCTGCT
>PVJI01009907.1:0-63154 GCA_004026765.1 Micronycteris hirsuta | reverse complement strand
ATTCTTCAGTTCAGATATTGTATTCTTCATTTCCTCTTGGCCCTTGTGGATCATTTCTATTTCCTTTTTCATTTTGACATAGTTTGCAGTGAGTTCATTATAGTTTCCCTGTAGTTTCTGGAAATTCTCTGCGAGCTCATCTAGCTTCTTGAACTTCCTGCTAACCAATGCTTTGAACTCACTATCTGATAGTTGGCTTGCCTCTGTTTCATTTATCATTCTTTCTGGGGCTACCTCCTTTTCTGTCATTTGGGGATTGTTTCTTTGTCTTCCCATTGTTTGTGAGACTCTTCTTGCTAGTCTCTGTTTCTTAAATTGATCTGTCAAGTTCTCTGGAGTAGCGAAGTTAATTTTGTGTCACTGTCTCTGTTTTTAGGGCTGACTCTTGTCTGGGTCTAGCACTGTTCTCTTTTCAACTCCAGGTTTTAATGTCTCACCTGTGGATAAAGAAGAGAGGGGAAGGAAGAATGAAAAAGGAAAGAAAAAAAATAAAGTAAAAAAAAATAAAAAATATAAAAATAAAAATAAAAAATGAAAATAAAAAAATAAGAAATAAGAGGAGAAGACTAGGAATACTAAATAAAAGGAAGGAAGAAGGAATTAAAAAAATAAAGAAAGACATATAGGAAGGAGGGTGGGAAAAACAAACAAACAAACAAACAAATAAAACAAACAAAAAAACCCCTGCTGGCTGGCTTTAAAAGTGTCCGGTCAGGCCTTCTCCCCTGGTCCTCCTGTCTGTGTCAGGCATCTGATCGTTTAATTTCCCCTGTGATCTTGGTCACCAATCTTCATATATGTTAGAGTACTGTTGGGAGTTTGCTCTGTTCCTCAGAAAATCAGCTAAGTGTTTCACTTGTGGGGAGGAGGAAGTGGACTCTGCTCCCCCCTATCTTGCTGCAATTTATTTCTCTCTCGTTTGGGCTCCCCCCCTGCCCCGCCCCCTGTGTGCCTGTTACTTTAAGGGGCGGAACTTTAGGTGTTCACCAGGGCGGGGAAACCCACGTCGTTCTCTTGTGACGCTGTCTGTGGGGGGTGGGATAACCCACGTCGTTGCGTTGTGACACTGTGTGTGTGGGCGGGGCCTGAGAGAACAATGGCGCTTGCTCCGCTCTCCGCACCTCCCCAGCTACCCACAAGCAAGTTGATCCCTTCTTTGCTGGCTCCGGGGTGAGTGAGCAAGCCTGCACAGTTCCGAGTCCCCGTGGGCCTTCCCAACAAACTCTCCTGTGAGGCTTGGGGTTCCTCCTGCCTCCTCCTCAACCCCCACAGGTGTCCTCAATTGGTGGTTTGAGGCTTTATTTCCCTGCGTTGGTGGGTCAAGCAGTCTGTTCCACCCCCCAGCTTTTCCTCCCAGTCTATCCCCGAGCTAATGAGGGACTACCTGGTCCACCAGTCTCAGCCCCAGTCTGGCAGAGTGTGCCTGCCGCACTTTGGCCAGGCACGCCCACCATGGGCTGCTTCAGGCGGCTGGAGTGCCACCAGCACCTCTCCACAAACCGCGTCTCCCTGAGCGCCCTTCACCCGGCTCTGCCTTGCCTACCAGTCTGGATGAACGTGTCTTCTTTAACTCCTTGGTTGTTGGACTTTCACTCAGTTCAGCTTTCTGTCAGATCTGGCTGCCCTTACCCTTGAAATTGCTTTTTCCCTCTTTTGGTTGTGCGAGGAAGAACAGTGCGTCCACCTACACCTCCATCTTGGCCGAAAGTCCTACTTCCAGCATTTATTAATACATACATGTTCCAGGCTTCATACTGAGTAAATCCTTTCTATTATCTCATTTAATTCTGACAATAACTATGTGAGGCAGGTAATATTGCCGATGAGCAAATTAAGGGTTAGAATGGTTAACTTTTAACAAGGTCATCTGGTGCCAAGATTTGATTCCAGGTCTGTGTCTGTACTTTCTTCTTCTATATTACAGTGACCCTAAGATGAAGAGAATGGGCTTCATAGGAAATAAAGATATCTCTTGGATGCAATGGTATCAGCGGGTTGAATTTCCCTTTGCTTAATACTTTTTGGAATTATATAGAATAGAGGAGTAGCCAAGATCATATTTGCTTAAATATTAAAGGACACATACCATTATTTTCCAATGAATTAACCTCATAATCCCAGTAATTTCTTCCTTTTTCCCCAGATGATGATATTGTTTAAAATTTGACTGTAAACTATGAGTAATTTATTTTTCCAAGTTCAAGAGATAGCAGGTAACTTCAAGTTTTAAATAATAAAATTCAGAGGAGAAGGATGACTTGTAGAAATAAAGAGACTAAAATAATCCAAAAGTTAAAAGCTCAATAGGAAGGCAAACATGTCTTTTTCAAAATGTGCATGAAATAGACCATAATCTAGAGATATGAAGATTATACTACAACATCTAAAGTCTACTGATGGTTCCAAAACATCTTTCTATAATTGCTGGAATGAAGTAGGGAGTGCCTTCAGAATAAAATACAGTAAAAGATGAATCTGGTGTGCTTTGCACAATGAACTTTTTGTGTGGCTCTGAATACAGAGATGGGTTAACTAACCATGACCATTGTGGGTTTAACATAAATATCATATTGATTTTTCCAGAGTCCACCAATAATCTCTTACATATCATTCTCCATGATTCAGGAGGAAGGCACGGTACACAGGAAAGATCAAGGATGTGGGGATTCTTGAGGTGAAGCTATGTTTCTATATGCCTATGTTTCTATACTACTTCCACCAAAGGATTTTTATAATATGACTCAAGAATGGGGGCTCCAGGATGTCTCAGCATCACCTCATCATAGTCTGCTATGTCAGAGAAAAGCACATGGCAAAATAGGTCTTCAGTGCGGTCGTTCATATGTCCCAAAACATCATGAAAACTTTAGGGCTATTTGACATGACTTTGGTTTCTTAGTCATCCAGTCACTTAGAGGTAACAATGAGAAAATGGGATTAAATTTTGTATTCTCCATAAATCTTAGAAAATAGTTTTAAAATTCATGTGAAGTTTGTTTAGTCATAAGCTGTGGGAAGGGTCAGGATGATAAATTAATATGGATACAGATGCCCTGGGATCAATGTTGATGGGCCTGATAACTATTGTCTGCTCTCTATGTCTCTCCAGGGTCTTTCATGAGGTGATTTGGATGTTCTAATAAAACATGGCAGTGGACTGCTTCAAACACTGCTCTTCCCAGCTAAAAGAAAGCTGGGGGTTTTAACTGCAGAGTATGCACCAGAAAAGAACTTTGCCCTGACTCACTTCTCCATTCTGGGGAGCAAATTAATGAAAATCGTACTTGCACTTTTGACAGATCCTTTCAAATCACATCAGTTTGGCATAGACGGACTATAGATGGTGGAAAACTTTTTGAACATGAGGCTGGGGCAACTCCCTATGTTTAACTTTTACTCCATGTTCAGTCTTTGACAGGAAATCCCTGGAAAGGTCATTTTAATGGGTTGATATAAATGGGAGAAAAATGTAAACTTGGCTTCTTTCATAACTAGGAGAACAGATTGCTGATGAAGGTGTACATGGAGAGAATCCAGGGCAGCACTGGCTGGAGAAGAGGTAAGGCAGCTCTACTCTGACCTTCAAAGGGGAAGGATGAAAACATTGGGATACAAGAGATGAGCTAAGCAAGCACTGCCTTCAAGGTCAGAAGTGGCTAAGCGGTGGGTTGCAATGACTCAACCCAATATCCTAGAAAGGCCAGGTTTCACCTGCACCCTCTGTGGCCAGATGTTTGGGTTGGAATCCCTGCCCTACTGCTCAGGTGTCAGAGGACCTTGGTCAAGGCTATTTGATGCTTAGGGTGAGTTATCTCCCTTACAGATAAAATGGGGCTAGTGATAGTATCCATTTAACACTGGTTGTTATGAGGCTTAAATGAATGTCCTCAGAAGACTCTCTGATGCATAGTTATCACTCACATGCTAGTTATTACTACTATGTGGAGGCAGAATCTTTTTGTCATGAACTTTAAATAGCTCCTTGGCATGCCCTTTGGTCAACCTGAGAATCGGTAGGGTAATAGTAGTTTTTCCACTGCAGTCAGCCAAACTCACCACCATTGTCCCTCTGGATTTGGAGGGAATGACACATGAATTGAAGAACTAGTCACCTTTCCCTGCTTTCAGGAGACAGGAGCACTGCACATCAAGCCAATATGAAATATGGAGTGCCTCCCCCAGCAGGTCTATGTGTGGACCCTGAGATGCCATCGCGACACAGCCCTTGGCTCTCCTTGGAGCCAGTAAAAAGAAGAGCATGAGTCCTCATCTCAGTTCTGCCACTTACTAGCTGTTTTACCTGGGTCAAGTCACTCAGCCAATTAGTGCTCCAGTTTCCCCATCAGTAAAATAGGAAGATAAACAGTGTGTCCCTCGCAGGGCTATTGGGATGCTTAGTACATGTAAAACATTTAGAATTGTACCTGGCATATTTTAAGTACCATACGAATGTTAGTTTTCTCTACAATTATTTTTCTTAATAGCTAATAGGAACCCAATTCTCGGGGACCCAATTTCTGAATGCCAAGTGAAAGAGTTAGTATTCATTTATTAATTAGCCAATAAACATTTAAAAACACCAACTCTGCCATACACTCTGCTAGACTCTGAGAGACAGAGGTGAATAGCACTCAGGCCTCTGAATAAAACAGCAGTTGGGGGAAGAGCTGGTGCTTACGCAATAAGCAGGTGTTCACCCGCAGGTAGGGCTGAAGAAAAGGTAGTGAAAATGATGGTGGGTGCTTCCCACTGTATTGGATTTTGGGGAACAACAACTGCTTGTTATGGTCGAAGAATGAATTAGGTATCAAAAGTGATGATGGAGGAGGAAAAGACCCAGTTTATGAGGGATCACTATGCCACGTGGAGGTGGACTCTGTGCTGAGGCAATGGGAAGTCACTGGGGTCATCGAGGGGAGACACATGTTCAAGGTTCTCATTTAGAATCAGTATAGAGAATGGAGAAGAAGGTGAGGCTGAAAGCAGGAAGTGCAATAACTGTAGGAGAGAAGGCAGCTTGACCTGACTAGGGAGCTACATTAGGAGGAGGAGGCAGATTCAAGAGATTTGTGAGATGGGGTGATATGTTTCAATGAATAAGCTAAATAAGGGAGACAGGAAAATCAAGAATATAGCTCAGGTTTGTACAGTTGTAGGTATTAGTGAGTTTTAAATTTTTATTTTATTTTATTTTTTGGTGGTATTGGGAATAATTCAGAGGATGAGGGCCTTTAGAATGTTGAGCATGATTAAAGTAGACCTTGGCATTGGACCATCTTAGACCAGGGAGTTACTTTTCCTCCTCTGAGTTCTTAGTTCTTAGGGAACCATTTTTTTTACCCCCTCAAAATATGCATGGCCATGTGACTTCTTTAGGCTAACAGAAAAATCATTGTATTGCTAGTGCTCCTCTCTATACCATTCTCCTGGCATGGGAATGATGGGAGCCACAAAGACATGGAGTTGTCCTAAGATTGGGTCACTGAGCCAATACATGGAGGACAACTGCCATGGAGTCACCCAGACCAGCAGAAGACTTTGCACGAGTGAGAAATAAGCTTTTGTTGTATGAGCCATTGAGGCGGAAGGGGAGAAAAGATACAAATGGGGATGCAGAGCTTGCCCTGAGTCGTTTAGTTATTTTTCTCTCTATGTAGAATCAATGAGTTTAAGAATCAATGAAATTTCATGAGTTTATCTTGCAAAGTTACAGTATATTAAAAACTCACAGAAACTGAAGTCTTATCTTTAGAAATAGCCAGGTGGTTTAAAAAAATCTTGAAAAGAGCAGATTCCCAATAAATGTGTTTTTCCTTTCTCTTTCCTTTTTCCATGCCTCATAACTGATGCCTACCTGTTCTGACATACGAGAACCACCTTTCTTTCTTTCTGTTCAGACATATACAGGTGACGTTTTATGCCAGCAATATTCATTTGTATGTACCCATATACAGTGGTATCTTGATACTCGTTGTTAATTCGTTCCAGAACTTGTGACAAGTGCCAGAACTGATGGGTACTGAATGATGAAGCACTTTCTCTCGTGGGGCCAGTGTTGTGATTCATACAAGTTACAGCAAGTGCGACAAGTCCTGAGCCAGCGCCGAGTGCTGAAACATTTTCTTCTCATCAAAATGCGACCAGTACAGGGTTTGACAAGTTCTGAAGCCCACTAGCACCAAGGTATGGCTCTATTTACTACTTATTATCTCTGACCTATCTGGGAACATTTCCTTCTGCCAGAAGAAAGCCTCTTAGTATTTCATTCTGTGTGGGTCTGCCTCCCACTTGCATACTTTGTCTTTTGTTGGTATAAAGTGTGTTTATTTAACTTTACTCCTGAAGAATATTTTCACCATGTACAGTGGGCTACTAGGTTGTCAGCCAATTTCCTTCTGTCTTTTGTAGAGATTGTTTTCTGTTTTCCATTGTTATTATGCTGAAAATCAGCTGTCAGTTGATTACTGTTCATTTGTAGTTATTTTGTCTTTTTTTCCCTCTGGTTGTTTTTAAGATTTCCTTTTAGACTTTTTGGTTTTCTCCAGTTTTCCTGTGATATGGCCAGCTGTTCATTTCTTTATATTTATATTGCTTGTGATTGGTAGAACTTTACAATTCTGTGGATAAATAATTAAATAATTCATCATTCTTTTCGCTTAGCAAATATTTACTAAGCACATGCCCCAGAGCTTGGAGTCTAGTGCTGGAAAAAGACAGAGAAGTAGGCAATCTCAATACAGATTATTACTTTGATTTGGGGATATGCACAGGTCTTTGGGATATTCTGCTGGGACTGTTCTGTAAGGACAAGTAGGGGATCAGCAGGTAGAGTGCGATCAGAAGCTGGGGAGAGTGTTTCTGAATGCATGGTCTGCACAGGCGAGGCTCCAGAGGAAAAGGGCATGAAGGGTTGTGCAACTGCAAGTAGGTCAATGTGTCTGCATTGCTGAGCAAGAATACGAGAGCTGTGAAGGAGAGTAGTCAGTTAGGCCTGATTATCAAATGCCCAGCTCCAGCTGCAGCTGCCTCGGTGCGATTTTGTCCCTCTCCACCTCTGCAGTCTCATCCTATACCATGCTTTGTCTTGCCCTCGCCACTGTAGCTACATTGACCTTTTTTTTCAGTTTCTCAACTGAAGAGATTCCTCTACCACCTCAGCCCTTTCTTGGGGAAGACTTTCAATGCCCACCCCACCCCCTCAGCACACATTCTCATCTCATCTCATATCTTCTCTCGCAAGTCAATTCCAGCTTATGATTAGATATTATCTGGTGTGGTTATGTGCATGGTGCTGGCTTCCACACTAGTCTAGTTTCATGAAAGCAAAGACCATGTGTTCTGCGCTTACATTTATTCACAGGACCTGGCACAGAGAACATGCTCAGTAAGTGCTTTCTGAATAAGTGTTCCGCAGCTATAGTAAGGAGCTAGGGTGTTATCTTGAGGGCAATGAGGAAACACCAATGTTGTAAAAGAGGGGATAACCTCACTTTTGACTACAGTATGGGTAAGGGATTAAAGGGGCCAAGACTGAAGCAGAGAACCCATTAGGGGACTGTTATATAGTTAAGAGATGATGCTGGCCCGAACAAAGGCAGTAGCACTAGAGATGGAGGAACAGTTTGAGAAATGTTAGGGAGCCCGGCTTGGTGAGATGTGCTGACTGAATGGAGGAAGTGCCAGGATGATTGCCAGATCTCTGGCTTGAATTATTGGGACAATGGCAGTTCCGCTTATGAAATAGGGAGCAAAGGGAAGGAGCAAGGCAAAGTTTAATATAGAACTTGAAGTGATTTGAGACTGGGAGCTCACTTGCCTTTGACTGATTCTGTCAGTTGAATATGGATTTTCACTGAAGCTGGAGAAGGCTGACAGCAGAGGTCAGAGAAATGTGATAGGCCAAGTTGGAGAACACCATGCCTGCTTTGTAGGGACCTCATCACCTGCCAAGGGAGACGCCCACTTAGGCCCCTTCATTTTGTAAATAGTTACTGTTTAGTTTCCAGCTCTCAAGAAGAAAGCACATAAAAAGATCAGTCATAAGGCAGAGTCAGCAGGGTAAACATTAACTAGATATTGATCTGGACGCCTTTCACATTGATGAGAAATTTACTGAATGCTGAAGCTGAGTCTTATCTAGCCTGGAAAGTTTACCTTGACTTTGGAAGATTATAAACGAGAAATGGAGCAGTTTCCTAAATAGGAACTGTTTTCACACGTGTGGGTGGGTTGATTAGTCTGAGTCCCATAGGCTAAAGTGGAGTGGCCAAACAACAGAAAACATTGCGAGACTCACCCTGGTCTGTTTTCATCAAGCAAATCTAAGAGTACAGAAAGCTTTGTTTCTGAAATGCCCCAACTCTTTCTGACTCGATTAATCTGCCTGGTGCTGCTACTCACATCCAGAGCACTCACTCTGTGGGAGAACTCAGGATGTTTGGCGGATGTTTAAGTCAATGGGGAGATCTCAGATCTTGTAGGGCAACCAAAGCCCTTACAACAGAAGGAATTCTTCCTGGGGGACTGTAGCTACTGTTAGCATGGCTGCCAGGAATGTGCCTAGAAAACCAGTGGTCACTTTGATTTCACAAACAGCGGGGTTTATCAAAAAAAGTCATGCAGAGGAATTTCTGTGAACATTCCTGGAGTCTCCTGAGACTTGGCTCTCCTTGGGGTTTTGTTCTACTCGGTCCCTGGGGAGACCTCTGACATTCACTCTGACCCTCCCACCCCCTAACACAGCAAGAGATATCAGATTTTAAGTCTACCTAGAGCATGTGAAAAATTACTGTTTTCTCATTAACTGTCTAAGAGACACAGACTAATTTTATGACATTGTTTCTATTCTTTATTGTTTACTTTCTTTAATTCTTGATCCTTCACTTTTATCACTATGGCCTGATAAATAAATTCAACCTAACAGCAGCCATCATCTTTAGGAAGGCCAGAGAATTCTCACTTTCAAACTGTTCATAGGTGTCACCTACTTGTGGTGAAATAAAACTTTTAGAGCCCAAAGTGACTGTCATGCTGATATTTTTCAGATCATGGAATGAGTGCAAATAACCAAGTCTCCCCGTTCCTCTGAGCTTCTCCCTGACACATAATGAAGTCATGAAGACCATTATTATTTCAATGCCCAATATTGGAATCCTGTGTTCAAGATCAAACTCACTTTACTCTAGATTGCATTATTGAGAAATTTGAAAATAACTTGTGACTTAACATTTTTGGTATTATTTATATGTTTGTTTGTTTATTTATTTATGAAAGAACTCTGGGGCATTAGATTTAAATGGAAACAACTAAATTTGAGTTCTAAGTTTCCCTTGAGACATGGAATTTTAACTGCTTGACTTCAGTTTCTGTCAAATGTAAAATTAAATTGAGCTATGCAGATTTTAAAGTGCTTTCCAGCTGTCTTTTCCCCCAGTTGTTTCATTGTCAAACATCCCTGACTCCGAGCACTCGATCCCCATTCCCTGGCCCAAACTCTTGCATTAGCCTAGCCCTTAGGGTTGTGCTTGGCTGGTCTGTCCCTCCTCGGTCTCTGCCCAGGCAGGCAGCTTGGCGCCCTGTTCACTTTACAACACTGGTGCCCTCTCCTGAGTCCGAGGTCCTGGCTGCGGCCCAGTCATCCCACAACACGTTCTCGTTATTCCTCCTTCTGCAACCTGCTGCCTCTGCTTTCCTGCTGTGCCAGCACAACAGATAACACTTCAATCAAGCCAAGTTTGTCTTCCACAGCCCTCTACCTCCCCTTATATATTCCTGTTCCCTTTCCTGCTACCTCTTCCAAACCCTGAGCCAGTGCTGTCATTTCGTATAGATCCTCTTATGAAAGAAGAAAGTCGTTATATGAGGAAATTCATCTTGAAATACTAATGACAATGCTATTTCCTTCTTGGAAGGCTCTCATATCTATTGTGTATTTAATGTGTACGGGCTCACGTTTACTCCTCTCCCAACAATGTGATGAAGTCAGTATTTCTCTCATTTCCATCTGTAGCTGGCCTGATGGAAGCCCTGAGCAGCCCCCACAGGACTGCTGTGGGAATGAACTAATGAGTGACTGACAGCCTTTAGGGAGATAAACTCTGGACAGATGTTTACAGGAGCTGGGGACTGGAGCCAGCGACCCTTCGGCCCTCTGAGTTTCAGGGTCCTGACTTATCATGACTCTTTTGGTCCATGCTGTTTATCTCAATCCTGTGAAGCAAGGTTCCCTTCACTGTCCTGGGGACTGGCTGGCTGCACAGCACCCCCAGGTACCTCTGTAGGCCCTACCCCTCAGTCAGTCAGCGTCCTTCCACTCTTGTGTCTATCTCTCTGTGGCTGGACCTGCACATTGTTTTTGGTAGGGCAGGAAGGGAGTGCCATTAGCTTTGCTAAAGCTCGTGATGTTCATATCATAATTTGCCCTAGAAAACATAGAGGAAAATCATTTAGATGCCAAACATTTATTAGTTTCCAAGAATGAGATCTAAAAATTCATTGCAGAATCTAAAAATGTTCAGATCCAAAATGGCAACCTGTCAAATCAAGTACAGTTGCTAGACTGTTGATTGCTGATATTGAGTCAAGAGTATGGATTCTGAGGCATCAGTTTCAAGCTCTCTTGTATTCTGGATCTGAATATACAGGCTGGCCTGAGTTTCCCTTTGGACATGCCACATGTTTTTTTTGTTGTTGTTTTGTTTTTTTTTGTTTTTTTTTTGAGAAAAACATTGTGCCCTTAACTCAGGAGGGATGTTGTCCTGCATACTGACATCCTTGTGAGGGCCAGAGAGATATCCTTTGCCAGTGGGTTGTTTTTGTCTGCTTTCAGACAGAGAGGACAAAGCACTTGTGTCTGTTCATTTTAAAATTCATCCTGCATGAAAAATAATTATTTGCTTTATTTTGTGCCAATTTTTAATGATGAGCTGGTTTTTGGATTAGAAGCTCAGTCTTGAGCAATGAGTTGGAGGGAAGCAAAAAGTAATTTGGGGAATGTTGGAATGTTCTATTAGTAACTTTCATACTAGAGAACTGCCTGCTTTAACTAGTGAGGCACAGATAGTCTTTCCCTGAATCCCAGTTTTTGAAATGAAAGATGAGATTAAATATGTTTGTTCAAGGCATTTTGAAATGAAGTCTTACCAAAATAAGGGAGGTGAACAGGAAGGGAAGGGAGAGAGACAAAATGTCTGATTTTCTGTATCTCAGTAACAATTGAGATATATTCAAAATCAGTTAGGTCTTGATTTTAGGTACCTTCATGCTTCTTAACAACATAAGAAACCACTGCCATATATGACACAGCCACACACAAGTAAGTGTGATCAGATACACCCCAGGCCCCAGATTGTCTTGAAAGTTTCTGTCCCATTCTGCTAGCTAACCTATGGGAGGCAATTTGAAAGCTGCGTTAAATTAAGGAAAAAACAAAAACAAAAACAAAAAACGCTTCTCTGGTATGTAGGTGGAGATTTGAAGTCCTTTCAGTTCACTTATATTTTCATGATTAACTTCTGACACCCTGAGTGTCAGACTGTCCCAGCCACGTCCCATCTGTGCTCAGATGTATTGAGCACCTATCTTCAAGGCACTGCTTAGAAATCGAGCAACCAGCAGAGATGAAGTAGCAGGAGGCTAGTGTTCCCAGAAGGTGTAAGTCCTGACCTGTAGTGATGCTCAGTGCACTCAGGACACGTGCAGATGCTGAAGTAGACGTCAACTTTTGTTAGCCTTGAACAGGAAGGGAGGATGCCCCAAGTATGCACAGCCAGTGGTCATGCAGAAGCAGCTCCTAAGTCCGCCTGTGATGGCCACTGTTGTAGCTATTGGTTGGTCGTCTGCTCAGACTCAGGTCTGGCCTCTCAAGGGCAGCAATGGGCAGAGAACACTTCAGCAAGGAGGCTCTCCAGCAGATACATTTGGAGTCTGATACACAGGCTCTTCCCAGCCCTGGGGCCTGAGGCCCAGCGACATACCGCCAACACATGCTAACACTTGAAAGCAACAGGCAGCTTGAATTAATTAAACATGAATGAAATCACAGCAAGTCTCACAGCTGATACCTGAGCTCTCCATTGGCAACTGAAGTCATAAAAAGTACATTGAAGGCGGGCCAAAAGAGAGTGTTAAAAAATCTAAAAGGAATAAGAAAATGTCTTGAAGAAGAGGAGTGTTTTAGAAGGTGCTTTAACAAGAATTACTGGATAATGGATAATCCAGTTGGTCATATGTATTGTTCAAATGCAGGTTGCAAGCAAATCTGCCTGTAGTTGCTATTATCCTCGGGAAGATAAAACTGGGAGTAATGGCGACAGGCTAGTGATTCTCAAACTTTTTGACTGATTTACTCTAGGAAATGCCTTTATATTCTATCCTAATCTGATCTCTCTGTCCTGTACAATCATGGATTTCATTAAACCGATGAAAAATACTTGCCCTTTATATAAATGATGCACTGATATATTCTGTTCTTTTATATTCTATTCCTCTCATTAATTCATTAAACTACTGCTATTTAGTATTTTTATCAAACTAATTGCAAATGTGTTTTCTTGTTCATTAATGTTTTGGAGCCATCGTGAAAATTATAAGTCTTGAGTAGCATATGTGTGTACTGGGTTGCAAAGTAAAATGTATTTCTCACTGTGGGTTGAGGTCCAAAAAAGAGTTGAAAATTACTTCTTCTGCCTCCATCCTCCAGAGGTAGGAGCCCTGAGCCTCTTCCAGATGGTGAAGTTACCTGGAGGGGTCCTGAGGCAGAGGGGGAGGAAGCACTTAAAAAGAGGACAGCTGGTGCTCATGTAGCAGGTCTACATCTTCTCCAGCTAAATGATCAAAGAGATGAAGGGGTCAGCACTGTGGTCTGTGGGTAAAATAGAGCCTGCTGCCTATTTTGGTGTATAGCATTTATTGGAACACAGCTAAGCCGTGGCTTTACCTATTGTCTGTGGTTGTTTTTTATGTTATAACCGCAGAGTTCAATAGTTGCAACAGAGTCCATGCAAAGCTGAAAATATCTACCAGCTGGACCTTTACAGAAAATATTGCTGACCTCCATCAATACCTCAGGATGTCTGACTAGAAATCACGCCGCTTAGCCCTTCCACAAACGTCTCTCAGGCCCTGTTGCAGTGCCTCTCCCGTTCAGTCCTGACAGATCAGTTACCCTTGAATAACAGTTTTATAGTCCATGGTGGGTGCATTGCAGACAGACTTTCCCCTTCACTTCCCATACTCCTGATGAGTGGCTATTGGGGGACAGCTTGCCAAACAAAATCCAGTGGCTTGGGCTGTGGTTGGGTTGTGTGGAAGCAGGTGCTGGGATGGAGTTTGGGATGCGAGAGTGTTCCTGTGGAAAGAAAGGTGAGGAAGCGGGACTGGGCAGAAGCAAGGGGTGGACCATAGTGGAGGCCTGACAGAGCCTCAGCCCACCTGGCAGGGAATGCTGGAGCTGGAGTTACCATGGGGAGCTCAATTACACTCTTGCCTTATCAAGTTGGAAGTGAGCTGCTCCAGGCAGGTGTGACTTCAGAGTGGCTGTACTCTACAACCCAGGCTGACCTGTCAGCTGTCTGCTGATTATGCTCCTGACAAATGGCAGAAAGTCCTACCTGAAAGGCAGTCTTGGTTGTGTGTTTATCATCCCTCTATCCCTGTGCCACTTGATGAACTTCCCACATTCTTGGGGAGCTCTGGTGCATCTCTCTTCCTAGGGGAAACCTAGAGAAGGGACATATTACAGTACCCACTGCTGTGGCCACCACCTCTGAAGTCTTGGTGTCTCACTTGGTGTGTCATTTGGTGGTGTGACTCAGACCCTCATTCCTGAGGGGTCCAAGCTCCTGGTCACCTTGCTTCTCTCAAGCCAGGTGTGCTATACCTGTCCACATACAGTCGCATGTAGGCAAGAGCACACAGATGAGCCAAGGTGGATAACCTGGAGTCCACATATAGTCCTCGCTGCCACCACTGAGGAACAACAACCCCTCTGCCTGATGATCAGGTCAGAATGGTCAGACTTCCTAGGTGGCTGCCCAGCTTATAATTGAATGAGACTCTGGTGATGGTCTCCTCGAGAAAATGCGTCCCTTTGGGACCAAAACTTCTTGCTCTTCAGAGCCCAGTTTGTGGAGATGGGAAACAAAATTCTCACAGTAGATTGTTAGGGGTGATAGCAAGTAGAGCCATGAGGCCACTCTTGCTTCTACTCTTTGATTCTTGGACCCACTTATTCTTTCTTTTGGGGGTGCAGTGAATATAAAGGTCTCTGATTCAGTGTGTACCCTGTGTTCCTGGAGTATGGCACCCTCTCCTTGCAGAGTGTTGCTTCCGAGCTGGCCCCTCAGCTGTGCCTTCTGCAGGCTGTGCCAGTGCTCCATCAGCCTGACCTCTGGGAGGTCAGTATGTGATGGGCACAGTAGATCTTGTGGTTATGGGCCCAGGCCCACACTTGCTTTGCTGCAACATGGATTTCTTGGCCTGAAGCTCTACCATGTGGGATTCCATGCTGGGCCAAATGCCACATAAGCCCTGGCACAGTGGTGGGTGCTTGCTGATGTTCTATAGGCAGGAAAGACAAAGCTAAGCCCAGAAGACAGGTCTCCTCCTGCAGAAACCAACCATTGGCACTTCTAGGATGAAAGATGACCAATGTAGTCAACCTGACACTAAGAAGAAGACACAAGCAATGATGTCATATTTGGGGCCTAGCTTTTATCTCTGTTGCTGGCAGACTGGATGCTCAACAGTGGATGTAGCCAGGTGATGCGTGGGGAGGCCCTTGCTGTTAGGCTATGAGTAGCTTCCATTGTGCCAGCACCAGAATGGCTGATAACAGAGTCCTTTTGTCTACACTTTTGTTCAGTGCCTCTTCCATGGTACATGCTCTTGAGGTCATGTGACACAGAGGATAAAAGACCTTTGCATTCACTGCCCACTCCCACATGCTTTTAGCACTCCATACCACTTTAAAGGGACAGAGCCTTGTAGTCCATGCTGGTCTTCTAGCTCTTACCTCCTGTAAGTGCATTGCCAGGCTGGCTGGCAGAGAAACAAAGCTTAATATCCTTAATGACCTGGTTTCTTCCCAAAGTTTCAAAAATGTTGTCTTGATTTGGCCATTAATACATGGAAACTTCTGACAAATATATTTTGAAGAAGCTCTTATTTTAGACAAGAGTGAATGAGACAAACTTTGAAATTTGGACTAAAATGAGAGGGAAGACTCTGGGTAATTACTCTTAAATTACCTGTAACTTTTGAGATGCTGAAGACAGAAAATATTCCATAGACATATCCTGAGAAATCATTTTCATCTGAAGGGGTTGGAATCAACTGACTTACTTAAGAAAGAGATGATGCGTCCATTTCCAATTGACCTTTTCCCACAAATGCAACATTTCATAACTTTCCTCAGGTTATTAGTTTTAAGCATGGTTTCTGTTCCTTCCCAGGGATTTCTAGAACCCTGAGAGGTACAAAGTCACATTCAGACTTTATGGAAAAAAAGACATCACACAACATGTGTGGATTGTTACACAGAGACCCCACAAATTGGTGAGTCTCCTTGAATCTGCAGACCCCACTCCCTCACAGTCACCAGAAACAGACACGGGGGACTCAGGGACGTGCAGATTTCTGTGTGCTGCTTCTCAATCTCTTGACAGTCTTGGTTACAAACATTGAATTTGGCTAGTGGCTGGGAATTTCTTTCCATTGTCTCTCTTCTCTGCCTGACTCTGTGGAACCATCAGCTCTTCGCTTTCCTCTGTTCTGGAAGCCACCAGACAGCAATAGCTGTGGCTTGTCTGAATCACTCTCTATCATACACACACATACCACAAGAACCTGTATCGATGGGATTGCACTCTGTCTCTTGTATTTGTTATTGTTGTCCTCTACTGATTTTTGTTGCATCTTCCTTGAGTTTCCTCCAAAGACTTCTTGCCCCTCATTTTTCCAAAGCCATCTCCACCCTGTCATGTCCAGTCTTGGTACCTGCAGATCCTTTGGGAGAGGCCCCACATGTCCTGATTGTGAGCTGTTGTGCCACTGGAGCCCTCCTGCTTCCTATTTTTTAAATCTTTTCCCGCTTGTAGTGCCTTTTCCCACTCCAGGGTCTCAGTTTTCTCATGTCCTCTGGTCAGGTTTGCTCTCCAGGAGCTCCTGCTTTCACTTGCCTCCTGCTCTGTGTTCATCCAACTCCACTTCCTCCTTGGTCATGTCAGGAAGTCTGGCCAATCTGGGCAACAGTGGGATTTGGCTATCTTCGGCTCTTAAAGACTTTCCAAATGTGATCTTCTATGCTCTCACCTGCCCATTTTTGCAGACCAGATGCTGAGAATCCAGTGGAAGACTCTGAAAGTTGAAGATGGAAAAGAAAGGTGAAAGTAGGGAGGTCCAAGGCTCCTAGATGACTCTGAACCAAACCAGCACAACCCACCCCCTCATCTGCTGACCCACGTGGGCAAAATATAAACTTTTGTCAGGACACACCCCTAATGCCCTGTTACTCCTCAAAGTCACCTGGAGCCACTGATGGACTTCTCTCACCTGTAGGCCCCGGGCTAGCTTCCCTGAGGTACTCAGACACTGAGGGAGTTCTGTCCTCTGTGAGCTCATCTCCAAGGCAGCTTAGGCTCCACGCTGGTGTTGACCCATTTCATCAGTGCCCATAAGTAAGATCTTTCTCTCCTCCACCACTTTCTTTCTTTTCCTCCCTCCCTCCCACCCTCCCTCTCTCCCTCCTTGCCTCTCTCCTTTTTCTCCCTCCCTCTCTCTCTTGCTTGCTTTCTTTCTCCTCCCTCCTGTTTTTTTAACTTTATACTATTTTGTTGGTAACATACACTTAGATTCCAATATTATTCTCCTAATCCAGAACCTGCCTCCATTGTTTCAAATGGTTGCTGTGGCCCTGGGCTGCCTGTATTCTCCTCTGGCTGTAAGAGTGTCCAGGGTTCCTGGGTACCCTGCCACCTGCCCACCTCCTCGAAAGCCTGACAACAGGTAGTCATGGGCATGAGCTGAGCTTCCCAGGTTCCAGCTTCTTCTCTGCCTAGGTAGCTCCAACACTGCCATGGTTTTATCTTCTTCTTATAATACCTACCTGCGGTAAAGGCAAGGACATGTGCATTACTTCTCAAAGATCAATATTACCCCTCCTAGGGGACATCTGAATCCTAATAGGCAGGAAGGAGACGTGTCTGGAAGGGCTGAATCTCTCTGCTTGGAAGGTTTGGCATCCATGTGTTGGTGTGCTCCAGGCATGCTTGTGTCTGAGTGGAGACTTCTCTGAGTGTGCTTGTGTCCATTTGGAAGTGTATTTTGAGTGTGTGCACAGGAGGTTGCTGGGGCCTTCTTCCCCTCCCGGGCTCCATAGTTCCCTACCTGCTGTGAACTGCATTTTTATTATACCCTAGATTCATGACAGCTCGAAGTCTTTAAAAATGTTTCCTTTTGGTCCTTAATTCAATTACTATTATTTTTTACTAAAACTCACTGTGTTGTAGATTTGCTTGGCATGGAAGAAACCTTATAAATAAGATGTAGGGCCTGTCTCTGAAGGCCTCATCCCCTAGGAGGAGGAGGGAGACACATGCATTATGGATCCTGATGTAACGTGGATTGTAGAAAATTCAACACTAAAAATATAAATCAAATACTATACAAAAAACACCACTAGGCGTTTGGCATTCCTGAGATGGTTTAAGTTCACTTTCTGATTTTTAGCTAAAGTCTTTTTGAGGACTCTCTTATTGCTGCCTCCTGGACCATGGTTGATGACCTGGGTTCTTTGTCCTTCATCGTGGTCTGGCCTTGCTCTTCAATGAACTCTTCATTTCTTTTTATACCCAGGCTGAGTGTTCTGAGGCATCACTGGTGAAAATGCTTTCAAGAAACTATGATTTCTCAACAAGCACTCAGGCCTGAGAATGCTCATCTTCCCAGGGATGTAAACCCACTCACCTGCCTTTGATCTGGTCACCTGTTCTCCAACACACTCAGCTCTGCCTAGATCTGCATGGCTGCTGCCTTTAGTCTCTGTGCCTGCTCAGATCCACATGTGGACATCTGTTTCTCAGGCAAAACACAGCCCTGGCTGAGGTGGCTAGATGTGGGATTGGACTGACACACAGAAAAATATAGAAATTATGCCAATAGTAACCATAATAGTAATTAATAGTCAGGATAATAAGCATGTAGCTGCAGTGGCAATGCACTTGAAAGAATATTCTTTGGGTGTATTTTTTAAATATCTTAGATGGAACAGGAAGATTGGGCTTTTGAAGATATAAAAGAAAACTGAAAAGGACTAGTCTGTGATCAATGCCAATTTCACTCATGCTAATGACTACCTGGTTTTGATACTTGGAACTGTTGGGCTTTATGGACACTTTTTTATTTTTCTGAAGTTGTTGACAAGAAAAATGTAAATGTGGGTAATGGAATGATAAATACACACTAAAGGAGGCAGAACATGGCCATGATGCTGTGTGCTCCAACTTGCAGGCTTTTCCTGGGCAAAAACTGAGCCTGTTCATCTCTTTCCTCTAATTTGTAGGTGATACATTTATAGAGCATTTTACGCCCTATGAATCATTTAGTAACAGAAGAAACAGCAGCCACAATCCAGCATTTCAAAATCACGTGGTATTGTGATTACAAGATTTTCATATATTTTGAGACATTTTAATTAATCAGAACATGCTTAACATAAATTTCTTCCACATCTGAAAAAAAGTGAATAAAAAGAGCCTGAATTTTGCCCTGCTCTTGTAGGCCAAAGATAGTCAGGTTAAAACTTTTGTTCTCTTTCATGAAGGATTCCAACTCATCCTCGGTTTCCTGCATCAAGTGTGATATTTTAATGATTTATTTTGTTCTTTTTTTTTGTACTGTGAACTTAATTTGCAAATGTTATGAAATATTTGCATAGTTTCACAACTACAACTGAGCTGTAATACTTTTGCACTGTACTCCCCTGTAAAGCCACTGGGGGCTTTGGTCTCTTGGATGTGAAACATTTGATTTCTAGATCAGTTTCTGTAATGGTTGTTCTTATTTGGGTTTTCTATTTCTTCTTAAATAAAATTCACATTCATATTTAAGTTTAAATTTGTATGTAACTTCATATTTTTCTACAAAATTTTCCATTTCTTTCAAGTTTTCAAATTTGTTGGCAGAAAGTTATTCATAATATCTTACTGTGACTTAAAAAAATCTTTATGTATTCACTTTCACATTGCTAATATTAATTTTTGTGTATTTTTTCTCTTTGTCTAGATGAATATAGCTATCTGTCTCCTATTTAGTTTATTTCAAAGGGTTGACTTTTGTTTTTGTTGATCTCTATTATACATTTGTTTCCTATTTCATCAATACATACACAAGTTCACTCTAGGAAGAAAAACAACCCAATTAAAAAATGGGCAAAAGACCTGAACAGACACTTCTCCAAGGAGGACATACAAAGGACCCAAAGACATATGAAAAGATGTTCAGCATCACTAGCCATCAGAGAGGTGCAAATTAAAACTACAATGAGATACCACTTCACACTGGTGAGAATGGCCATCATAAACAAAGCAACAAACACCAAGTGTTGGTGAGGATGTGGAGAAAAGGGAACCCTAGTGCACTGTTGGTGGGATTGCAGACTGGTGAAACCACTATGGAAAACAGTATGGAATTTCCTCAGAAAACTAAAAATGAAACTGCCTTTTGACCCAGCAATTCCACTACTGGGATTATATCCTAAGAGCCCTGAAACACCAATCCAAAAGAACCTATGCACTCCAATGTTCATAGCAGCACAAATTACAATAGTCAAGTGTTGGAAGTAACCTAAGTGCCCCTCAATGAATGAGTGGATCAAAACACTGTGGTACATTTACACAATGGAATACTACACAGCAGAAAGAAAGAAGGAATTTCTATCCTTTGTGACAGCATGTATGGAACTGGAAAACATTATGCAAGTGAAATAAGCCAGATGGTGAAAGATAAATACCATATGATCTCACCTATAAGTGGAACCTAATCAACAAAACAAACCAAGCAAGCAAAATATAACCAGAGACATTGAAATAAATAACAAACTGACAGTGACCAGAGGGGAGGTAGAAGGGGATAACGGGGGGAAAAGGGGGAAGGGTTTTCAGGAACAACTATAAAGAACACATGGACAAAACCAATGGAGGAGGTAGAATCAGGGGAGGGAGGTGGGGATGGCTGGGGTGTGGGGGCAGTGGTGGGGGGAAAAGGCAGACAACTGTACTTGAGAAACAATAAAAAATACCTACTCTTATCTTTATTATTTATATTCTGTACCTTTTTTGGGTTTACTTTATTGTTTATTTTCAAGCTTTTAAATTGAGCAATTAGTCCATTGACATGAATTTATTCTTTTTGTTTTCTAATGTGTACTTGAAAGCAGTAAATTTTCCTTTGTATACCACTTTTAATAGTTATCAAAATACTTTCACTTCCATTGTAAATACTTTGTAATTTTTATTACAGGTTTCTGTTAACCTGGAGTTACACAGGGGTGCAATTTTAGTGTTTTCACATATATTCACTTAAACAATCTTTAAACATGAATTTCTAATAGAACTGCAAGTTTGTTAGAGAAAGTTCTCTGATATTTATTAACACTTCTTTTGTACTTAATGTGTGGTCATTTATTTTTCACATCTTTGATGCGTACTTTAGAGAATGTATTTTTCTTCCTTGGATAAGTAATTATTTATGTTTATAATATTAAATCATGCTCTTAAGTTTCATTGCTTAAAAACATTTTTAGCTACTTTTATTGATTTATCTATTAATTTCTCAGAGAGGCATGTTTCATATGATTACTTCATGATTCTGAACACCTTTGCTGTTGGGGAGGGAAATTGCTGGTTCATGATTGCTGTATCTTTTTTATGGATCATACTTTATGCCTTCTAGTTTTGGTGTCCTTGTCAGAAATGATTTATCATTCAAATATTACATTGTAATTTCAGTGGTGCTTCAGTGCCTGAATGAATCAACTCCCTTTTTTTGTAGTACCCAGCAGATACCATATGGTGGCAAATGCTGGGGGAAGAGGGACATTTGCTTCAGGCCACAATGGGTGCAATAGACACTTGCTTACCCAGAGCATCACAAGCAACAGTGTCTGTAGCAGGCACTGTCACAGAGTCATTTCATTTTCTCTTGAAATGCGTATCTTACTATAAATGCAGATGCTTCGGTAGGCTTCTGAAACATATCAAACCTTGAGCTGCCAGTTACCCCAGGCCCTTCCAGGATCAGAGTACCCATAGGGCTCAGTGGCTGCTCAGCATTGCTGTGGTGGAGCAGAAATCATCAGGGTTGGTTTTACTTGCAAATCCTTTCAACCTGGATCACTCTTTGAATGCTTTGCTTGTTGAAGCATGGGTCAGCTACCTAAGAGCTCCTGAGGTTCATTTTGTAAGCCTGTCCCCTTCAGTAGAGGGAAATAACAAAGCAAGGCCACTGGAGAGTATCTTATTTGGCTGCTGTTTTGCTAGAGCAGAGACTGGTGAGGAGGTCCTCAGAAGCTCCATAATGGAGATCTATGAGACCGACGGGGAATGGGCCAGTATCCATTACTTCCATTACATGCACATGGAACCTCTCTCAACTCCCACTTCTCAGCAAGCATCTTGGAGAAGTGGTTCTGATGGAAACAAAGACTTGACTAATCTCAGTGCAGATGGAACATTTTCAAATGAAATAATGACTTCATTTTTCTTAAAAATAAACAAAAGTATTAATTTTAGTTTTTATATGGTATATTGACCTCGGGCAAAAAAAAAAGTTAAAGCAGATATTTCATGAGAGTTCTTGATTTTGATTTCAGGCTATTTTGGTTTGGGTTCTAAGAGCATACTCTGAGCAGAGGGTTTAAGTCCAAATAGTTTATTTGGCCTAGGTAGGGAATGCCAGGAGGGAGTGGGGATGTGATGTCAAGGAAGGGAGGCAGCCAACAGAGAATGCACTGCTGAGCCAGTTACCACAGTGGAGAGCTGGACCAGAATCCCAGGAAAAATGAAAAAACCTGTGGAAATGGTCTGAAATTCACATCTCCTGCCCATCTGAGGGGGAAGACTCTATGCTAACAGTGGCTTGTGAAGGGAGGCTCCTGGGGATGCCAATTGTCTGGCACCTGGAGCCTCACACATACATGCTCTCCAGTCTTGGGCACAGAGAAGCAGGTCCCTTGGAAGTCCGCCGAGCTCAGTGAAAGGGCTCCCAAGGGCTCTGCGCATGTGGTGAGGCGAGGTCCAGGCCTGGGAGACCTGCAGGAACACCCTGTGATGGTCACAGAAGGTGCCTGAAGAGATGGTTTCCATATGGAGAGCCTGGTCCACTTTTCAGGGGTCTATTTTCTCCTCTGAAGAAACATCTCTCAAGGGCTGGGTTTCTGTACCCTGGGTGGTACAGGCCACATGAATGTAGTTTTGTCCAGCACACATTATACGGACCTCTTTGCACCAGCTCTGTGTTTCCTACGTGAGGCCTGCAGTTGAATGTGCACAGGGTCATGGTCAGAGGATGGGGGTCTTGTGAGGAAAGGGAGCAGCATCAGTGTCAGAGGTAGAGATTTTCTGCTGAGGATGTGCAGTGCCAGCCGGGGGAAGACCACCGAGCTGAGTAGGGAAGCCACAGCAACAAAGACAGATGTATTCTAGTTGCGGCTGCTGTGCCAGGGGTCCAACCTTTTGGTGTCTCTGGGTCACACTGGAAGCTGAGTTGCCTTGGGCCACACTGGAAGAAGAAGAGTTGTCTTGGGCCACACATTAAATACACAAACACTAATGAAGACTGATAAGCCAAAAAAAAAAAATAAAGGTTTTAGGTAAATTTACGATTTTGTATTGGGTCACATTCATAGCCATCCTGGGCCACATGTGGCCCTGGAGCACACAGAGGGGCATCAGGTGTGGTACAGAGCTGGGTGGGGCCATGTTCAGGAACCTGGCCAGACCTTGTGGGCCACAGAACAGCTAAGGGATCATGGTCAGATTTATATTAAGAAGGACATGTTAGGGCTGCCACATGTAGGGAGAGTTAGAAGGGCCAGACAGTGATACCGTCAGGGCTGCCACTCCTGATGTTTGGGTGGTTGGCCGCGCCAATCTCTCCATCCCTGGCTGAAATCTAGACTTTGCAGAACGTGTTTCTTGGAGCAATGCTGTGCTTAGGCCTGACAACTGGTGCTCCAGCCAGAGTCCCACAGCTTAGAAGGTCTTCTTCTCTTCTTCTGGCTGAGCCCCTCTCACAGAATGATGGGTACCAATGCCAGGGAGGCATGCCTACCCAGAGTCCAGACCCCATCCTCTAGGCCATGGTCCTTGTCCCCAGATCTGAAAGCCCCTGCTCACAGATTCTGACCTTGCTTCTTCTCCACTAAGCCACCCATAGGCCTGAAAGGCGACCATTCCCCCAATTCACCCTGACCCCTGGCAGGCACTGTTCAAAGAGGATGGGTGGCAAGGAGCTTGGGACTGAGGGCTAGTGTGTCCACATGCTTGTGTACATTGTCTGGAGATGGACAGATGAGGAGTGGCAGGAAGAAGAGGTGAGGACAGTCCTCCACTGTGCTCTTGTCCCAGGCCCTGCTCACAGGAAGGGCGGACCCGCCTCAGGGCTTGGCGCAAGGGGCCTGTGCGTACTCCAGGTCCAGCCTACTTGCCTCCTTCCAACCCTGGCAGTGCCCCTGGCACCTGTCTTAGTCACAGGTTTTAGGGTAAGACAGTTTGAACAATCACTCTGAGGCAGAAGAAAATGTGTTTGCAAAATCCACTGGCCTACCCTTCCCTGGCTTTTCCAAGCAGAAAACTCAATTTGAAAAGGTTTAGCAAGAGCAGAATTGGAATGTCGTCAAAGCATCCCACCCCTGCATTTCTCCAGCCACTGCTGGATCTTTATCAACCAAGTGAGGTAGGCCTCCCCCACACTTTGGAAATATTTTGAGTAGCTTTTGATGTCATTGTTGCCACCTCTCACTCTGATTTCTTGTCCCCTGAATTCCTGATGGCTTCCATAATTTGTTTTCTGTGGTGACTCTGTTCCTTTTTTTTCTCGGTGTAAACTTCATGTTAAGACAAAGGCCTTTATCCTTAAAGTCTGCGGGCGACTGCAGCCCAGGCTGCTGTGTGGCAGCGCCATGCTGGAGGTCCGGTGATGTTATGCTGCAAGCCGCTGAGCATCAGGAATGGTGGACCCCCAGTTTCTTTCCTCATGACTTGCTCACCCCAGAGGGGATTATGCACTCCCTGGCCTCCTCTCCAGGGTCTTGTCTGATGCCATGTTGTTCAGAACTACATCCCCTACCCCCACCCCTACCCTGCCACAAACCTGCCTTCCGTCTCCTGCCTTCTTCCTATTTACTAGAAAACTTTTTTTTCCTTCTCTATTCTCAGAAAAAATGCAGTTCTATTTTACCTTAAACACAAAGCGAGCTTTTGTCTGAGAAAAGCATTGCTTCATCCCTGGAACACGGCACCTACCCTTCTCCGTGGAAAGTTCCTTTCTTCCTGCTTCCGGGACCTGAGACTGAGAGCCGAACACTGGGTTGTTCCATCCCACAGTGTTCATCAGACTGCCCATGCCAGCTCTGTGGGTTCTCCCTCTTTGCCCAGCCTGGAGATGCCCAGTCCCTCAAGCTGAATTACTTCGGGGACCTGGGTTTATATGATGAGCCCTGTGCCTTCTGCTTAGAAAAAGTCATTATTAATTTAACCTAATACATATATTTATATACTTGTATATCTATATGAGTGTGTGTTATACAGATTGTTATTCAATCATAAAAAGGAAGGACATCCTGCCATTTGCAACAACATGAATGGAACTTGAGGGCATTATGCTAAGTGACAGATGTCATAGAAAAACAAATATTGTATGGTCTTACTCATATGTGGAATCTAAAACAACAAACAAACAAAAACCAAACTCACAGCCCTGGCTGGTGTGGCTCAGTGGATTGAGCACTGGCTGGCAAACTGAAAGGTCACGCGTTCAATTCCTTGTCAGGGCACATGCCTGGGTTGCAGGCCAGGTCCCCGGTTGTGGGTGTGTGAGAAGCAACCGATCAATGTTTCTCTCACATACTGATGTTTCTCTCCTTTTCTTTCTCCCTCCCTTCTCCTGTCTCTGAAAATAAATAAATAAAATCTTTAAAATAAATAAATAAAGTGTCTTTCTAAAAAGAAAAAAAACGCACAGAAAAAGAGATCAGGGGATGAGGGGAGGGGGAATTGGGTGAAGGTGGTCAAAAGGTATAAACTTCCAGTTATAAGTTAGAGCTAGGGATATAATGTACAATATGACTGCTGTATTGGGTATTTGAAAGTTGCTAAGAAAGCAGATCCTAAAAGTTTTCACAAGGACAAAAAAAGAAAATATATGAGGAGATAAATGTTAACTAAACTTATCATGGTTTATTTTTTTTCAATAAATGTATGCCAAGTCATTATGCGGTATTCCTAGACCTATATAAAGCCATGCGTCAATTATATTTTGATAAAACCAAAAAAATAAGTTAAACCTAGGTGGGAGCCCGTTTTTGGAGCTCGAGACAATGCATCCAGGAAAGGGCCAGTGGAACCAACGGACAGGACAGGGTTCAAAGCCTGTCAGGAGTCACACCATGGTCCTGAACTGCAGTCCTTACCAGAATCTCAGCAACAAAAGTTACCTAAAAGGAAGAGCAAATTCTGTACCACATGCTAGAACAACTGAAATTCTTCCGTACTGACACACATTTGCTGTTCGTACACGGCCCCCACAACCATCCTGAGCGTCACTGCC
This sequence comes from Micronycteris hirsuta, assembly GCA_004026765.1. NCBI lineage: Eukaryota > Metazoa > Chordata > Mammalia > Chiroptera > Phyllostomidae > Micronycteris > Micronycteris hirsuta. Next base: position 37,330 of record PVJI01009907.1, on the reverse strand, counting down.
AGGTCTGCGTTCCCCATTTTTGCAGCTCACACCTGGGATCCCCAGAGCCAACTTGCATGTCAGTACAGTGCTGGTGGGAAGGGCAGCCTTGACTCCACAGAGCAGCCTCCAGAGTCTTAGCAAAGTGCACCCCTCACCCACCCCTGACTGGCAGATGGTTTCTTCCGTCCTGGGCAGTTGTACACTTCAACAACAAACAGGGGGCCACAGGAACATGGGGGAGGAGGGGACACTGTGTTGCTGAGTGAGCCCACAGGCCAGTGGGAAATTGAAGACACCCTCATCACTTTCGCGTCCAAGCCCTTCCTGCTGCAATCTGGGCTTGCCCTCATGCCCTGCCTCAGATGATGAGAATTCTCCTCTTCCCCAAGCTCTGCCTTGCATGCCACTCCTGGAACTGACAGCTGGAACTTTGTTGCTTCCTGTGCCCTGTGAGTGTGTGTGAGCCTGGCGTCCTCTAACTAACACGTCACTGTTCTCTCCAGTGTTGCTCGGCCCTCTTTCCGAGACAATTTTGATGTTATCCTAACAGGTCATTCTTCCTCCCAGTCTATCAGTGGTCAACACACGACTGACTAATGAACCTTTCTAAAACCTTGGATCATAACCTTATATCAAGAAGGTATTTTAGAACAGAACAACCCTAGACATTATGATTCCACCTTTCTGGAGCTTGGAAATCTTCAATGCCTTCCCCTAGTCAACCACATAAAGCCCAAATCCCTGTAAATCAAACAGGCCTTCAACAATCTGATTTTAATGTAGCTTTCTCTCTTTGTAAACTTTTGTTGGAATTATTTTAGTGCAAAACATTTTGCAGCAGAAAACTGAATGTATAAAACTTCTAGAAGAGTGCCCAGCACAGAGTAAACACCGTACGATTGTTTGTTAGCATAGCTCTGCTATCCCTTATTTAAAACTCCTGTGTTTCTGAATTCAGAATTTTTCAGATTCTATAAAGGGAATATGGGGCATATGACATATATAATATAAAACTTACAACAAAGTCTGGGGCTGTTCTCCATAATCAAACATGTTAACATTTCTATAGAGAAACATATTGGCGTTTTTATTAAGTAGGATACTTAAAGACTATAAATAGCCTCATGGTAATTCAGGACCCATTTTGTTGCCAAAGGAAATATGAAAAACTGGTGTTTTAATGCTTTGTGAATTTCAGACTACGGACAGGAGCACCATGGGAGTGTCCTGTTATTATCACTGTGACTGGGGTGGCTGAGGCTGGGTAGCCTTCAGGGCTTGAAGGATGGCGGGCACCAGATAATGAGGGTGGGGGTCAGGAAACATTCTGAACAGGGGACCTGGAGGAGCAGAGGGGTAGAGGCCGGGCAGCTGCTCACTGGGCAAGGGCCCATATGCTGGGGACTAGGAAAGCACACCAGAAGGCGCATTATCTTAGGTAACCAGGGTTACTCTGGGGAGTACAAGCATTTGGCACAGCCAGACCCTGCTGGGGGACACTTGCTGTGTCAGAGACAGGCTGCTCTTGAGAGCCAGCATCTCAGAGTGCCACTTGGCCATTCAAAAGTTGATTCATTTTACATTTCACAGAGTGTTTGGAATCTTCCCATCTGTAATAAATGAACTCTGGGAAGAGGGTGAAGACAAGGCCAGGGCACCAGTGGCACTGCCAGCGGCAGCCCTGGGAAAGCCCCATCCTGCCAGTGTGCAGTCCCACCCTCCCCTGGAGTCTGACGCCGTCCGCGCCTGCTGCGTTTCATGGATGCCCAGAACCGGCTTTTCTTCCATCACAAGGCCCACACTCAGTTTTAGTTATTAGAGGATATATTATTTTGAAATATGAAAATATAAATTAAAGTCAGTCTTTTTATGTGGATTTAAGTTATGCCTTAGTCCCAAATTGCCTTTACATATACTTCCATATTACATTCTAACAGAAAGTTCTAAAGACAATTTACCCTCCCCCCTCCTTCTCAAAGAGAGGAAAGAAGTCTTTTGTCTTCACACAAGTCTGGCCAAGTCACTGGGGCTCCCTTGCAGGGTTGCGACGGGGAGTGGGAGAGACCCGGAGCCTCTGCTGCACAGGCGCGCACACCTGGAAGCTGTGCAGGGAGGGGGTCGTCTAGTCAAATCCAATAGTACAGACTGGTCTCCAGCACATTCATTTATTTAGTTACTTACTTGGCATTTCAAAAAAATGCATATGCTGCTTCTTATAGCAACAGAACTAGTAATGCAAATACATAGGTTGCTGAACAAAAGCCATTAGCATTCGTTCCTCTCATCCTAGTAACAGCCGCAATACATGAGCGCGCCTGAACTCTTGCCAACAACTACAGCAAATGCGCAAGAAGAGAAGTCAGGCAGCCAGAGCGCATTCATCTACAGAGTGCCGTGTTCTAAAAGATACAGTGTCCTGGCCCATCAGGGAGCCCTGGGAGGCTGGGGGCGCAGTTCTAATGTGGGGCACTGGCTACATGTTGGGATCACGTGGGAGACAAACAACAGCAACAACAACACATCGAACAAAACACCGATGCTTGGGTGCCACCCTCCAGAGATCGTCAATAATAAATAATCATGAGCTAATAATGAGATTATGATTTAATAAGTAATTGGTTTGGGGTTGGTCCACCAAATGGAAAAAAATAAACTTCCCAGATAGTTCTAATAGGCCACCAAGGCAGAAACCTATTCTTAATTGTGTTTTCTTGTCCCACAAAGTGAAGTACATGCTTGACGTGTGAAAGAGTTTGAGGCCAATGAGAGGTCCAGTTAAGGTCAGATTTGCCATCACTGCTTTAGGGTCACCCACCAGCCCTGTTTGTCTGGGGATGAGGGGATTTCGCAGATGCGAGAACTTCAGTTTTGAAACCAGGACCCATACTCACTCCTGAACAGTAATAATAGCCTTGCACTCAACCAGGTGGTGATGGGGCTGCTGAGAATGACTTCCCTTTATGTGTGCGGCATCGTGTGGTTCATGACATGATTTTATCTACATGAATGTAGTGGGTCCTTTTTACCACCCAGCCAGATGCACAGTGCAGGTAACACTGCCCTCGTTTTACGGTGGAGGGTCACTGCCATTAAGTGACTCTCCCGAGGTGAATAGATGGCAAATACTCAATGCCAAGTCTCTGCATTTATGCCACATTTTCTTTCTACTAAACCACAGTCCCATGGGCTGTGAGACTCTATACCACTTGCATTCTGGCCTTTAAGTCATTAAAACATTAAATGTCAGATCCATGCCATCCTAAAAATAAAAACCCCACAAGTTTCCTTTTCACCTGTAACTATTATCCCTTAGGCCGCTAATAAAAACTATTCTATTTATAGATGGGAAACGCGTTGAAATGTGGAGGTCTTTGAAGGGGAAGCTGTCTCTGATGTTCTAAGGCTGAGTTAGGGATCCCTCCTGTGATGAATGAAGCAGCTCCAGCAGGTCCCCGTTGCAGAAATTATCCCAGGGTTACTTGCTCTCTTCTTCTAGGATGTAAACTTCATGAAGGTGCAGTCTGGCTTGTTTATGGTTATATTCTCAGCACACAGAGTGCGGGGTGATGCCCAGTCGTGGTGATCAGAATCTCCCAATAGCTCTCTCTGTTAAGACCATGTTTAACAGGGTCTCCACAGGGCCCCAGTTCGAGGCATTAGAAATAGTCTTTCCTCACCATAGTCCTTCTGGGGCAAAAGTCTCAGGTCCTTCTAGAATTTTCTTTCTGCCCTGGATAGTCCAAGGAGAGCTGTGTGGTCACAGGGAAATCTTTACATAACATCTTTACATAAAGACGTTCTCGATATTCTTGGGAGAATGCATTTCAGTCACTGGTGCTGCCTCAAATGTCTCATTTCTACAAATGCTCATGGTACCTTACAATGGGGTTCTTAACCAAAAGTGGTGAGAGGTTCTCTGTCCATCTTTTAGGAGAATCTGCTGTCCAAATGGCACAGGAACTGATGATGCCAGGTGCAGAGCAGGCCTTTGGAGGTACCCTCTGTTTTCTTCCTCGCACTCCTTACAGTTATCACTGTGCCCTAAAACAATAGTTTCCAAAGGCACTCACATGAAAGAGATTTTATAGTCAGAAGTTCCTGCTAACATTCATGTGGGTAAATGAAATGATGTGCTTCTCTTTGTACAAGAAATGTGTTTCTGGAAATGTGTTTCTAAGTAATTGTAGGAAATGTGTTTGTAGGTAATTAGAAATGTGTTTGTACAATAGATGTATTTCTGGAAATGTGTTTAAATATCTTTAAAAATGTGTATTATCTCCCTAGTAGCTGACCATTTATGAACACCCCTTGGGCTCCCAAGTGTCTGTCAAAGAGACATGAGAGAAGTCACCATCGAAGGAGCCTTGAGAGGCAAGGATGCCAAGGCTGTTCTCTCATCTGGTGGGTGCCCTCAGGCAAAGGAGTGCTGAGGTGCCGTGCTGTGTCCTGCACACTGGCTCCTGTCTTGGGGGAAGGGGGAGTCTTTGGTCTGATGGTCCATAGGTGTGTTCAGGGGCTGCGGTCTGCACAGGAGCCCAGGGTTCCCCAGTGCCTCTGAGGAGGACAGCACCTGCTTTCCTCCCTGTGTAGTTGTCCATTGGTCAGTGTGAGGGCTTGGGCAAATGCCCCAGCTTCCAACCTTCGAGGTAACTCTGAGGATGGCTGCACCCCACAACCATCCTCATTCTAAGGGATTTTATGAAATGTAAAAAGCTAGGACCCCTGGTGAGAAATTCACTAGGCAGGAAGGGGGGCACTTTCCAAATTCATTAAATCTGTAAGCATTCTGACAGTTCACCAAACAAGTGAGAGAAAACAATTTCCTGAGAGAAAGATGAATGTAACTCACTTTTTCTGACACATCGTTTTGCCTTGCTGCACCGAATCCCTTGGGAAGAGCGGCAGAGTATAAGTAAGTAAAGACTTTCATATAGGAAGAGATAGTATCTGATCAACTAAAGAGAATCACATCACGATTTAGCTGCCTAGGAGAGAAGCCGCATGCTATGATGGGAAGACCACCGGGCTTGGGATCTGAAGTTTTTGTGAACTCCACTGTTTAATTATAGAGGTTGGTTATCAGGGGTTGGCAAACTTCCTTTGTAAAGGACCAGAAAATAAGTATTTCCTTCTTTGCAGGCATGCAATCTCTGTCCAACTACTCAATTTTGCCTTTGTAACACAAAGCAACCAGAGACAATACAGGGCGGGAAAAAGTAGGTTCACAGTTGTTTGTATGGAAAATAATACAATAATCAATAAATAACAACACAAGAATAAACTCTGTGTTTGTGTACTCACAACTGTAAACCTGCTCTGGCTCTCCCCCTGCCCAGTGCAGAAACAAACGGGTAGGGCTATGTGCCAACAAGACTTTACAAAACCGGGTAGTGGGCCAGATTTGGTTGTAATTTGCCAACACCTGATACAGAACCTTAATTTTCTCATAAGATGGATGGAGCATACTTGGAAGATTTTACCTTATAGCGTTCTTGTTAGAATCAATTCAGCTAAAGTATATGGAAGCCATGTAAATTCCCAACCACAATGACATTATTAGTTTTTACTTGTTTGTGCTCCCCAAGCCCTATATTTTGGCTTTTATACTAAAATTCTGTGTCATGGACAGGAGCTGCCCATGACGGCTCATGGGAGCTGGGGTTACCAATGAGTTTTTTAGTCAGGTAGTGGTGGCTTACCTGCTGGGTAGTGAGTTCTTAGGGGCAGGCAAAGGCCTTGTCTGTCACCCATGGCTCAAAGCCAGGAGCTTGAAAGGCCAGGAGAGACACTTTGGCTAGGGTAATTCTGAAAAAGTGTCTGTCTAGGTGAAGAAGCCTGAAGACAGGAGCGTTGTGTGTGAGTGAGGCCGGTGACAACTGGCTTGTACCAGAGCAGAGCCACATGGCTCTGAGGCCTGCACTGAGTTGGAAGGACACAGCATCCTGCCTCTGTGGGTTGGTATAGCCGTGGTCCTCCGGATATCTGCATAATCTGCTGCCGTGGGCAAGAGCCTACAGCCTGCTGCCCTCTTTGGAGAGGTCACTTTTGCTCACCCACTTCCTTGGAAGGGCTGGGGTAGGGGTCTGTGATTCTGTGCTTGAGGTGCAGGGATCCCGAGACGACTGTGGTGTTGCAAGGGCCAAAGTAAATGAGGGAGCATGCCTCACTGGGTGCCCAGGGCTCTGGGCGCTGAGTCCAGCTTTGATGTGAAAAATTCTTATGGTGTCAGGCAATCATGCCTCTCTGGGCTGAGTTTCTCACCTGTGTAATAACAATGTTTGAGTTGGACAAGCCGTCACAAACAGGTGGTCTAGTCTGGCCTGAAGTTGGGCTTATTTGGTCTACACGTGCTTTATTGTTTTTAATTTTTTTATTGTGGTAAGATATATATAACAAAATTTATCATCAAAATAATTTTTAAGTGTACAATTGAGCAGTATTAGTACATTCACATCATGTTGTTGTGTAAACATCACCACTATCCATTTCTAGAGCTTTTTTCATCTCAAACAGAAACTCTGTATTCATTAGACACTAACCCTCATGCATTCAGGTCTCCAGTCCACACCCACTGCAGCCAGCCTGTGTCAAGTGTTCCCATTGTATGCGTGGCTCCAGTGGGTCAGACTGTCCTCCCCCAGGTCAGCCTCTCAGACTTCCTATGTCAGGTCTCCGTGCGTGCGAGCCCTGCCAATGTGGGCTTTCTGACTGTCCGGTTGTATTGCACTGTATGTAAGAGAACGTCCCTAAGTTTAGAAAATGCCTATGGAAATATTCAGGGGTAAAGATACATTGTATGTGGAACAGTTTAGGTAAATGGTAATAGACAGAAGTGGAGAGAGAAAGATAAAGCAAGTGCGGTCAAATGTTAATACGCGGCTTTTGGGAAATCGGGGCAAAGAGTGTACAGTATTCCTTTGAACTATTTTTGCAACTGCTGGGTAAGACTGAATGCTTTCAAAATAAAAAGTTAAAAATTAAATACATGAATGCTGTCCACATAAAAACCTACTATAAATAATTCTTTTAGGTAAAAGAATATATACAGGGTGAGGCAAAAGTAGGTTTATAGTAGTTCATATGGAAACTAATACAATCATTCATAAATAGTAATACAAGAATAAACTCTGTATTTCACATACTCACAACTGTAAACCTACTTTTGCCCCACCCTGCATGCTGGTATATAGATAATTTCTTTTCTAGAAGGAAGCATGAGAAATTGTTAGCAATGACTATCCTGGGAAGAGAGGTTTCACTTTTTATTTAATGTCTTTCTCTACTGCTTGACTTCTCTGATCATGTGCATATATTTATTGCCTTTATATTAAAAATATATATCAACACAGATAATCTAAGTAGAGAAAATATGTCCCATTAAAAAAAAATTCCAAACAAATGAGGAGGGTCTGGACTGAGCCCATATACATTGAAGTTGAAGAGGGAAGGCATGCAGGGTGACAGGAAATGAAGTACGGGTGAAACGTGAGATCCAGGCTGTGGTAGGGAGTGTTCTTTGGGTGTGAGCAACAGAGACTGACCATCTAGCCTAGGACAGAGGCGAATGCAGAGCAGGCTTCTGAAACTGGGTACCTCAGAGGTTCCTGTTTGAGCAAGGCAGGAGATATGGGCAGAACGACTCCCAGGCTCAGTGCCTCTTTGCTCCACATTCAAACTCCTTGGAGGCAAAATCCAAAAGGTCTGGTCTGCTGGACTCTAGCTCATTGGTTAGGGGACTTAAAAAAATTCTATCTGCTCTGTCCATTGACTGGGTCTCAATGTGTAGACATGGCCAGTTCAAGCTCTGTGGTGTCTAAAAGAGCCAATTCCAGGGAGGGCAGGAGAGACAGAAGCCTCCAAAGAGGCAAGGGCTCCAAAAGGGAGGGAGCTGGTGTTGGTGTCCTACTCTGGCCCCCGGGCCTGACACCATATTGAACACAGGTGAGGTGATCAGGGATGTTCAGACAAATGTGGCCCAGCTGCAGCATTCTTTGGAGAAAGATTGTGAATATTTGTGCCATTAGAAGGAAGGAAGGGGAGAAAGAGGAGGAGGAGGAGAAGGTTGAGGAGAAGAAAAGGAGGAGAAGAAGTAAAACAAAGGGAAGCCATAGCGTGAGATTCTGAACCCATATATCCATGTCAGCCACAGAAACTTGACCCCGTGCTCTGTGGTTCATAGTCCATACAGAAAGCCCCTCATTATCACAAGGAGGGCAATGCTATCCATAGATGTCACTCCCCAAAATTTAATAATCTGCCTAATGGGACGGGGAAGCTAAAGAAAAGCTGTATTTGGCTTTTAATGCTTTCATCTTACACAATAGGTTTTATGTTGCATGGGTATCTTCAAAGCTGGCACAAGCAGTTGTTCCCCCTCTGCCTTTGCTAAATATATCATTACGGGTACTTCCATGAAGTTGTTTTTACATGTTCTTTAATTTTTAAAAAATTGTTTCTTGCTGCATTGCCAGAAAAGAGAAAGATTTTAGGATAATTCAACACAACAATGATTTGAATATTCTAGGGTGGCATAATGTTCTAGTTTTATATTTCTATGAACTCCAAAGAGGAGAAAGGATGGTAAACTGATTGGGAAGTTTTATGTGGAAAAATAGATTCTTCATGATAGGAGGTGAGAAGATCAGTTACGTCATTTTGTCCCGTGTGAGATGGGTTGCTCCTAGGCGTTTGCGGACTTCTTTTCTGGTTCCATCCTAGATGATTCAACAAATAAGCTTCCCATAACCTGCCTTTGGAAAAGAGTCCACAAATCTGCAGGGACTGCAGATTAGGAAAATTATTAGGAAAAACTTTTCCTTTTTCAATGAATTATCTTATGGTTCTGTGTCATTAGCTAACAATGCCTTTCACACTACCATGCTGGTTGGAGCCTCCTAATATGACATTCTAAAATATTTAAATTTGTGTCTTTCTGATGTTGCCCTATCAGAACTTTAAAAGTTTTTTCATATATGCCTCAAAATCCTGTTTACTATATTTTTCAGCGTATAATGTGCACTTTTTGCCCAAATTTTTTAGGGAAAAATAAGGATGCGCATTAAACATGGGTAATACTAATTCTGTATCTATATAAATGTTTTTAATTCTTTATTTATGCTTATGTGTTTAAAGTGTAACTCTAGAAAGCAATAACAATATCCATATGCAAAATAATACCCTGGAATACAGTAATCAGTTTTGTTTCTAAATATAAATAAATAATTGAATTAAAAATTAGAATGAAAGATTTTTTTCCTGAAAGATTGAACCAAAAACATGGGTGCCCATTATACATGGCAAAATATGGTATTTACTAATTGCTTCTCTACTTCCAGAAGGCTTAGAGCTACATTCAGAATTTCAGGTTTTCTAGTCTGAAGTTCACGGCCTGGTGTTATGCTCAAGTCAGAGTAAGAATTATATAACTGTGTAGTCTAGCGATAAAGGATCTAGTGACTGAAGGTCTAGTCTACCTCTCAGGATCTTCATGACCTTGAGCAAGTTACATGACCTTTCCAAGCCTCATTTTCTTCATCTATAAAACAGATAATCATAAATAAAGGGTTACTGCATAAGCTGTTACCAGAATAACTATATAAGCATTTAGTAATGAGTCAGACTATAGACTATAGTAAATGTATACTAAATTTAACTACTACCATTGTTAGAAATATAATTCAAGATCTCTAGAAGTCATTTGATATTTAAAATAGATTTTCACGTAGTTCTGGGCACTGGCCACCTTGCTTGCCTTCCTCTCCTTCCAGTTGTTTCCCTTTCTCTCATATAAGAGTGGTCTGCTTGTTCCGAGGTCGTCACCACTCCAGGCTGGCCCAGAGTCTTTCAGTTAAGACTGGTTTCTCCTTGTAGCAGAATCTATTACCACCTACTGAATGGATGCAACTATCTCCACATTATCTCATCAGCTCCTCTCCTCTGTGGCTTCTGGATTAGTCACATGCCTCAGGCCACAGCTGGAGCTGCTTCCTGGAGGGTGCATCTGCACAGTTAGCTTGAGATACCCCAAGTTGTCTCTGAGGACTAGAACCTGTCTGTCCAACTCTGCAGGGAAACGTGTCAGCTGATCCTCCCTTCTTCTTTAGTGGTGTTTGTTTCTCAGAAGTTGGGAGAGTTGTCCTTCTCTCCTGTCCTCACTGCTACTTTCTGCTTTAGGCCACCAAGTAAGCTGCCTCCAAACCTGGGTGCTGTATAGATCCTGGTGCCAAAGCTTCATGCCAATCAGCTTTCTCACCCATCCCTGCTTTAGGAGGCCAGCACCACGCCAAAGGGATTGGGCAGGATCCTGGGGCATTTGGTGAGCTCTCACCTCAGCTCCAACCCTGTCCTCACACCAGGAACAACCCCTTCCTACCCTCTGCAAGGTCAGGAAGGACAAGGACTCACCTTCATCCCAGCAGCTAAGTGTTCTTAATCTCAGACATTGGTCTTTAATGTGGGGCTCCTGGATGGCTCCCGGGTCCACTCTTGCAGTCCCCTGCCACGTTAGTCAGGCCTGTATCTGCAGAAGTCACTTCTTCTGAATCCACCAGCTTTACTGTTTAAACCTTAGAAGTAAAAACCTGCTTTTTTGGTGACATTTGGGTGCTTGTAACAAGGGAGTTGCCCTCCATCTTTAGCAACAGATTTTTAGATCTTCCTGATTGCGATTCAAGTTAGACAGGCAAGAAATACCTGAATCCAGGTGCAGCCATCATCACCCTGGGTCAAAATCACTGCCAGTGGAGTCTTTCTGGGCTAGGCTGCTAGTTGCAAACCAGTGGTTGTATTCCTGGTATTGTATTGAGGCTGTTCTGATTCAGTCATCATTGAGTAAACCCAGTCGTACACCCTCACTGCCACCATTTCCTGTGTGATGTGCCAGCTTGGTTTTGGTTCCATTATGGTCTCTTGGTATTCTAATGTATTTACTAACATGTATTTTTGCGAAAAGAGTCATGGTACACTTAGTCATCTAATGTGAACAGTGTCCTATTCCTCATGGAAATATGTTAGGACTATCTTTTCGTATTTGAAAAAGAAAACTAATGTTAGCTTTCTTATATTAACCTGTAAAGGGACAAATATTCATCTTTGAAAGAACAAAGCACTCAAAGTAGGCTCTAAAATATAATGAGCTTTTAAGACATTTTTACCTTAGAGGTTCTTTTGTTCATCTGTCACGTGGAGGTTGGTTCTCTTAATATAAACACCCGACTGTGACAAGTGTGACAGGTGGGAGCCGGTTTTCCCTTGAATGGTGAAAGCGGTAGAGCTGGTAGACTCAGAAGCAAATCTCTTTCTGCGCATACAGACATGCAAGAGGTGTTTAAGTGTGTGTGTGTGTATAGTTTTTACAAAGTTTGAATACCACATTCAATTCTGTGAAGGAACCAGAGCTCTGTGGGGTCCAAAATGACCCAGGTGTGTTTTCCATGTGTGAGCAGTGGGTGTCAAGGAAGTGAATCTTTGCATATACTTTCTTCATTTGGAGGCTTAACAAATGATATTTCTCTGTATTTAAAATGTATTGATACTGTTGCAATTGATTAATACAAATTTATTTGGAAATTACTGATTCATGACAGCTTTTTGTCAGAATTGTCATCATGTATTTTCCCAATCAGTGTATCCTACAGATACAACTACCACCACATAAAGTCCACAAACATACTTGTTGTTCAAGTGGGATCTTCAAGTTTGGAAAGGTTGACAATTCCTGCCTTATCTTATTTAACTCTCATACCATTTAAATAATAGTATAATTGTTATCTCATTGAAGAGTACGGTAATTTTGTTGCATTATTTTTGTGGGACAAATCGGTGGTAGCTATTCACTGGCTGTCCTTGCAAAGGAAGGGCCTCTCCTGCCAGTCTACTACATTTGGTGCCTATATTTGGTGAGCAGACATTCCCGGGACTCTGTCTCTAATTTCTTGACCAACCTTCCCTTACATCTGATGGAGGCACTTGAGAACAAATGTTAAATAAGATAACCATGGGCTATTTGGGAAGTCACCATCCTGGGCCTCCTGGGAGAAATGGAAGGGTGTTTCTAGAGGCTGCACCCTTGTGCAGAATTTGATCCATTTCCTTTTCCTCTCCAGCTTTGGAATCAGCTGGAATGTGGGTAGGAGGTGTGGACAGTTAATTGCACACTCGTTGATGCTCCTTCACAGATTTCAGAACCTCATGCGAGCAGGCAGTTGGCTAATTTCAGATGTGAACCCATTTGTCTGGGCTGCTCTTGAGCATTCTTATAGAGAGCAAATAGGTCCTTACACATGAGCTTTACAGTATCACACATTCAGGCTCTGCAACCATTTTTTCATTCTAAGTTTACTAAGTTTCTACCATATGATGAAGGGAACTTTCTAAACATAGCTTTCCAACTTGTTCTTGGATATCTCATGTACAATATTCCTTGCTGGGTGCTTGATAAGACATGGACTTCTCTGTTGAATCCCCAAATCTGCCTAGCAATACATTGGTAAGAAAAGAAACTGTAAAACATCACATTAGGAATCTTGTTTTTTCCCAGAGTGGGGTGGACGGGCAAGATATCTAGAGCAAGAAAAAAGGATCTTACCCTGGTTGGGTGGATCACTTGGTTGGAATGTATACCAAGTAAACTTGGTTTGGTATGTCATCCTGTATACCAAATAAAGATTGTGGGTTTGGTGCCCGGTCAGGACACATACCTAGGTTATAGGTTCAATCCCCAGTTGGGGCCCATAGAGGAGGCAATGGATCAATGTTTTTCTCTCATATTGATGTTTCTCTCTCTCTCTCTCTCTCTCTCTCTTACTTCCTCTCTCTAAAATCTGTAAACTTGTCCTTGGTTAAGGATTAAAAAAAAGAAATAAAGAAATGATCTTAAGCACCAACAATATAAAGGAAGCAGTGGCTGAGATATTTGACTTCACCAAAGCAGTGGAAACACTATTTTCCCCAGATTCCATCAGGGTCAACCATTTTTTTCTTTTTCCATAGAGTGGGTCATAAAGTGGTAAACTCCAACTGTAATTCCAGGCACATTTTTATTTCTAATAATATCTAATGCAACCATCTATGCTACATGGATTTATATCATGTTCCCAGGAAAAATTTTCTCTTTTGGTTTTTGAAAAGCAAAAATGCTCCATGTACATTTCAGCACATTTCTTGTTTAACAAGTAGCATGTGTATATGATCTCCAAATATCTCCAGAAATATATTTTATTTGTTAATATATATTAATAGCATTGAAATAATTTGGAACTTATTAGGCAGTTTATTTTAAAAAGTGATGGAACTGAGGCCCAGAACAAAGAATCTGGGTGATTGTACTATAAACATTTAGAATCTTTATGAAGCCCCAAAGAAAATTACTTGGAACCACAAAAACAAAAGAAGGTAGAGTGAGCTTTGAAAACAGGCAGAGGAATTAGGTGGTCACTGCTTCTGGACATTGGAAGAACAGCAAACAACTCCCCTGTTTACTGGTGAAAGTGTCCGGGATGGGCATGCTGTTTCAGTCAGTTGTTTGTAAAAATTGGGAAGATCTTATTTATTTTATTCAAGTATTTTATTTATGCAGAGAATTTTAGATTCCCATAAAAAACATTTTTTCAAGAGAACACCAATGAGAATTATACCCATGCCTTGGTAAAGTGTTCAAATGAAGATGTCTTATACAAGTTCAGGTTTATTCTCTCAGGTTTATACAAGGAAAGTAAGCTAAAGCTCACAAGCATTGAAGATTTGTTGTTCACTCAAAAAATCAACCAGGTTGTTGTGTTTCAAATAAATCATAGAGACCAGCAATACTATATAAAGGGGACACTCGTGATGGATACTGCTTTCTTTAATCTCCTTTAGGGTAAAAAAAAATAAAGCAGCAAGTATGAATAAACAAACAATTTTGATTTAGCTCAGTCAGCAAAACAAACAAGAAACCATTTTACTTTATTTGAGCAAGGTACATCGGACAAAGAACTGCTCCAACTTTAGGCATCCTGAAAATCCCTCACTAGCCTAGACGCTGAGCAAGGGAGCTGGCAGGACTGGGATGTCCCAAGGGTAGGCAGGGCCATGTCCTCACACTTCTGGGGAAAATCCCCTTATTATACGAGAAGACGTGTGGTCTTTCTTGACCCTCAGCACTGTGTTCCAATGAGCTGAAAAAACATTGTCCAGAGGGTCTTGGGCTGTAGGGTGCCCCTGGATGACCATACCTGGGGGAGCAATGTTGGAAAGTTTGTGGCCTCTGCAGTTGTCACATTTAGTCTGCACGTCTGCATTGCTGTCCCCATGACTTTGGGAGTTGATATCATCATTTCTTCTCTTCCTATCAAATGATTTCCCCCCCCCCCAAATGATTCTTAAAATAGCCCACAGCTGTAATGTACACCTTGATGCAGATATAAATAGTGGGCTCCCAGAACCAGGCATTTAGTTCTCTGGGGCACGGGGGTGGTGTTTGTGTAGGGGGCGGTTGTGGAGGGGGGTCAGTGTTTCAGTGCCTTGGAAGTTTTAGAGAGCAAGGAGACGCTGACTTGCCTGGGCAGGATTTGGGATGAATGCAGACTCTCCTGGGAGCCTCAGTCCTCCTTGTCCAGTCCTTGCCTGAATAAGACCCTTAGAACTCACACTTCCACTGAATGGGGTCCAGCCTTGACTCAGGCTGGCTGTGGACCTCTAAACTAATCCTGTTGGATTCATATCTTCAAGGTGGCTCGGCCCTGTGGGGAAGTGGACGGGGTTCTGCGGCCTTGCTACCTGAGAACAGCAAGGCACGAGCCCACCCAAAGAGGTTGTCTGACCCCATGGTAGTTGAAGCAGAGAGGCCCCAGGGTGGGGGGAGGGTGGTGGGTGGGGGTGAGTGGGAACCCTTTGCCTACTTTTTTCTTCTACATTCTAACACCCTCAGCTCAGTTGGCCTTTTCCAGGGAAACTTAGAAGAATAAATGGAGCTGCTACCTACTCACTTCAAAAGGAAAAGTTTCTTTTATCTTCAGTGGTAAGATTAGGAGGCCAGGCACATTTACTTGTGTCTGAATACTTTAAACACACTCTTGGGAAAACATAAACAGGATTTATATGAAATTCTTTAATCCCCCCAAAGAGCAATGAACTCTTATGAAAGGGCACCAGCCATTCTAAGGTTGGGTGAGATAATATTTGCTTATGTCTGTTTCTCACCTGTGACTTGGTCGTGGCCTAAATGCAATCACAAACATCTCCTGAATACCTCTTGGATCCAGGTGCTGCATTTGGGAAAATTGAGAGGAGCAAGAAATGCTCTGGGACTAAGAGCTCAAATATTTATAAAGAGAGCTCAGTTTTTAATTGATCTGACTTGCTTCTGGTGAATCTAAATGATTTTTAGTAAGTTCCTCATAGGATTACTGCAACCCGCATGTGCTTAAAAATATCAGTGTGAATGGAATTTTGGCAGGTTAAATCATTGGTCAGTATGAGTGTTGGAATGTGGACTCTACCTCCAGAAATACGAATGGCTAAAGGTCATCCCGCGTAAAGCGCTCTGACTGAAAATCCTTTGGGAGAGAAATGAGCCCTGCACATATCTGTTTGGTAAATCGGGACTTTTTCTGTCTCTCACAGAACTTACAGGAGAGTGGATTTCAAGTTAGTCTTTTCCTATGGGCTTGTTTTACGGATGAGAAAACTGGCACCAGATAGGTTAAAAGCTTACTCAGTGTCACAGAGCAGTTGCAGTCATGCACAGGCTGTGTTTAAAGCAGGATATGTCTGCAACCCAGCATCGTACGCTGTGATCACACATTGAACTCTCTGCATTATTTCAAAGGCCAAAGTAAGGTTAACAACTGACGAACTTCATGGTGGGAGAAAAGGCACGCGTATACGTGCGTGTGCTCACACACATGCTCACATGTGCACATACACAATTATTTTTACAAAGGAAAGGGAAATGGGGAAAAGAACTGTTAACTCCAACTTTCATATCCTAACTTGGCTTAAGTATCTGAAACATTAATTTAAAAAAAAATTGTTCAAGTTCTTAAAGTAAAGCGGAGATCAATTTAAAAGTCAGGTGGGACAGAAGAGGAAATGACCTAAATATCTATTTCTCTTCCTTATGAGTTAATGTCTCTGTTGTTCATGTTCTATTATGTCTTTGGAAATAATAACTCTGGAGGTTTATTTTCATTTTATTTATTTATCAGTTTATTTTTTGGCAGCTCTGTCTGGCTGCCTGCCGCCTGTGTTCATGGGGACTGGGACCAGGCCTGTCCGGAAGGGCTGCTGGGAGAGTGTTGTTTGCTTTCTGCATCTGAATGAAAGTCTGCCAGAAACTCCCAGCCCGAGTCATCTATTTGTTTTCAGAGTGTGATCATTATTTTTCTGACAATGCGATACCCCCACCCCCTTCAGCCTGAAAGGCTTTTTTCCTCTGTATTAGAGAAAATGATCCAGAGCAGTCCCAATAGCATTTAGCATTTCTTCTGTTGCTCACGTGACCTCTGAGCTATTCCTGATACAGTGATGGCAGCTAGTAGTGATTTAGTGGCACCCTGGTTCCCAGTGATGGAAAGAAACTAAGAGGACCTTACCTCATGGAGGCTCAGTTCTTTGGACTGTGTCCCCAGAGCTGAAATAGAAACCACAACATGAACAAATAGCATAACAAATGCTGCAACCAGACAAGCCTTGCAAAGGCTGACTGGGGTGCTAGTGCAGCTGAGCCCCTCCAAGTGAGAAGGGCTTATCTGTCTTAGTTCTGGCCTCTGTGTCACTTCAAATGGGATTTAAAAGCAATGCTCTAAATGGATTAGGCCTAGAGATTAACTTGAGTATCCTGTGTTGAAAGGCCTGGATTTCACTCTCTCCTGGGACCCTGAGGATTTGCAAAGGACCAGTATTCCAAGTACTTGTACAGCAACTGAGCGATCGGGAGAGGGGAGGAAGATGCAACTATCCTTTCCACTCACTTTGTTTGCTCACTCTGCTCTCTTCCAGACCTGACCTACCCCTATGCCCCAGGTGATCGATCAGGCTGTTGTTAATCACTCCTTCTTGATGAGCAGGATAAAGAGGAGGGGAAGGAAGCAACCAGGGTGCTCTGAGAGTGAAATTTCCTGACTTCCTCAGGGTCTCTCTTTCCTGGAAAACTCCAAAAGAGGAAGTAAGGGGACTCTTCTCTGCTCAGGGGTTGACGTGTTATTGCTGTCTGGTGCCAGGGGGCGGATGTTATCACTGAGATGGAAGCTGATTCCTGAATGTCCTGATTTAGCATGGGCCTTGTTAATTGTATATTCTTTTCATAACTCCTGCTGGAAGGACAAGGAATGTTAGGGTGCTAAAATTCATCAAGTGCTTACCATGATTTATGTCTTGTAGGAATTTTCCATGTAGCTCAGTCATATGTCCTCATCTCAATACTTGAGGTAGAGAAAGTTGACTGCTTTGTGCAGGCGCCGGTTGAGGGAACTCAGCAAACTGGCCTACAGGTGACAGACCAAGGATCCGAACAGAGTTTTCAGGGTTTGCCCAGGACTGACTCACTGCTATGATGCCCACACTATATACTTATAAGACTGGGGATGTGGATTTTCCACTTCAGTTGTGGAATCCACATTTGGCTCAGGGAGGACCAGCTCCCTCCCCCATGCTTTCCTTTGCACATGGCAGCCAGCTGTGGCTCCCTCCTGGGGTAGAGGTGGAACAGAGCCAAGACCGCACATCAAAGACTAGCAGGGAAGTGTGCACTGCTTCTTCCTGGCTCTGGTCTCAATTGCATGCTTTCTGGGCTGTATGAAATTAACCATGGCAAAAGGATTGGGGGATCCTGTTGTGGAGGACAAAAGCTGTTTTCCCAGCTTCGTCCAATCCAATTACAACTGGTGATAGGTAGACAGGTAGTGGATGATAAAAGAAAGCTTTAGAGGTTTCTTTTTACTAAATTCTTATGACTTTTATTGGGTAGTGAAAAAAAAAAAATCCTGACCAGTTAAACTGCTTAAAAAAAAAAAAAGATCAAAGTAGTATAAATTCTTAGGCATTTAACAGTGTCATGGAATGGGATAATCTGACCAATTTTTCAAAGAATTGTATAAAATATCATTAACAAAATTTTATGGCATGTAATAATTTAAAATAAAAAACCTACTGAGCACCCACCTTATGCTTTGTGTAAAAGTTACACAAGACCTTAGAGTTTCTAGTTCAGTGGGGAGACAGACATTTGGACAATAGCAGCCTCAAGCAACGAAGACTATAGTTGAAGTGGTCACAAAATCCTGTAGAAACAGCGGGATGGGTGATTCTGTTTGGGAGAGGGGAAAAGATCTCAAAGTCTTTCTCGAGATTACAATATTTTAGCCGAATACTGAAAGACGAGTGCAGAGCAGTGGAGAGAAGGGCATTTCAGGCTGAAAGGAACATGTGTAAAAATGTGAAACCAGGAAGGGGCCTGATGTGTCTGGGGACTAGCTTCCAGACCAGCATTTTAGACATATATGATCACTGCTCCATACTGTAAATGTAAAGTATATAGAGTTCTAATTTACTAGAAATAAAAATGGAATTTACTATATGGTATCAAAACGCACAGGCTCTGGATTTAAAAAGACTGCGTCAGACTCTGGGCTCTGTCGTGCTATTCATTTGTTTGTGCATGCATTCGTTCCTTTGTCCATCCGTCCATCCAACTACATTGTCAGGCAATATGCTTGGTCCTGGACATAAAAAATGAGTGAAGATATAGTGGACGCTCTTAAAGATGTGACAAGTATAGAAGTGGAGCAATACGTGGAGGGGACAGAGCAGGGCAGGTGGTGTCGTCAATGACAAGGAGGTCTTCTTAGGGAAAATGACCCCAAACTGAGTTTTAAACCTGAATGAAACCTGAGAGGTTAGAGGAAGGAGGACAAAAGGAGAGAAGAGAATATTCTAGGCAAAGGAAAAAGGAATGGAGATGAGGACTAGCCCATTCAAGTGCTAGAAACAAGTGGTCCTGGAGTGAGAGGGAAGAGCAATAAGGGCAAGGGCTGGGGACATTTTCAGAGCTAGGTGACGAAGGGAACTGCACAGCATGAAGTCCTTGTTCCACTCTGACTGCATATTAGAATCATTTGCGAGAGCTTTGAAGTATTAATGTTCAGGCCCCACTAAAAAGGTCCTGACTGTGTTGTTATTGTTTGTTTTTTAAGTTGGGGGACTGATGTGTACTCAGGGTTGAGAATTGCTGCTTGTAGGCTGGTAACCAGTGTTCTCACAGCCTTGAGACTGGGTCCGATAAACTGTCCCCATAACATGAAGTGGGCTTGCATGTGCAGAATTATGTGATGTTATATAATTTCTGGCTTTGTTCCCTGCTAGTACTTAAACAGGTAGGGACTCCCTGCTGGGGGGCAATGATGATGAGAGACAGGCAAAGGGACAGGTGCCACCATGGGTGCCACACTGGAGAACAAGGGCCATGACATGAGACATGCAGATAGACACACAGCTTGCAGCATGCGTGGGTCGCCCACCCATGAATAAAGGCACACCAGACATCCCAACGGCTCCGTGAATAATTTTCCATCTGCATGAATACCATGGGCCTGCCTGGCCTTGAAGGGTGGCAACACACTGCTGTAGGGGTTGGAGAGTCACTGAAGAGTTTACAATAAAGGCATGGTGTAGTCAGCAGTGTAATAAGGACAACACTTCAGAAATGATTGTCCACATTAGAGATGTTGAGGACCTGAACTGGAGCAGCAGTTGTAGAAATGAAGACAGACAAGAAGAGGTGTTTTTGAGAAGTATTCAGAAGGTAACATCAGCCGGAGCTGATTGATGATGTAGCAGTGGGATGAAGGAGAATTTGAAGACAATTCCCATACTTACTGGTGAACTGTCCAGTGGGATTTCCAGATCAAATAGAAAACACCCACTTAAGTTTGCATTTCAGATAAACAATGTTTTTTTTTTAAAGTATAAGTATACTCCCATGCAATATTTGAAACAGATGTGTTTTTAAATAATAATTTTTTTCTAAATCTGACAATCTTAGTCCTTTGGTGTAAGGTGGAAACATCAACTAAACAGAGAACACAGGAGTAGGATAATCTTTGAAGTTGTGTTGATGATAAATTCGGATCTGGACTTGTGATCTTTACACTATGCAGGTGGAGCTTTCCAGTTGGCCCTTGGATGTATATGAGGGGGGACCCCCAAAACCAGAATTTATTTATAAAAATTGTGTACTCATGCTTACATGTTTTAACTTCACTCATTTTCAAAGTATTCTCCATTTGATGCAATACACCTATCCAGAAGTTTTTTCCACTGCTCAAAACAGTTTTTGAACTCCTCAATTTTGATGCCTTTTTGTGCTTCTGCTGTTTTTTGTGCCACCTCTTCCACATTGACAAGATGTTTACCTTTGATGACTTTTTTTTTCATTCAGGGAAACAAAAAAAAGGTCTCTCAGGGCAAGATCAGGTGAAAGGTGAATAGGGAGGGTGGGGCACGAGGGTTATGCTGTTTTGGTCAACTACTGAAAATTCAGCACGGCGTGGGCAGGTGCACTCATAAATCACCCATCATAAAATGGGCAAATGCTTTGAGAATCTTCAAAAAATGGAACTCAGTGTTTCACAACAACACCAGCTAATACACTGACATAGATGGGTTCCTAGAACACTCACCCAGTGGGGGAAGCCTGTACTAGAAAGGGCCTGCCCTCCAGAATATAATCACATTTTTTAAAAGATTTTATTTATTTATTTTTAGACAGAAGGGAAGGGAGGGAGAAAGAGAGGAAGAGAAACATCAATGTGTAGTGCCTCTCATGTGGCCCCTACTGGGGACCTGGCCTTCAACCCAGGCATGTGCCCTGACTGGGAATCAAACCAGTGACCCTTTGGTTTGTAGCCCACACTCAATCCAGTGAGCCACACCAGCCAGAGCTATAATCACAATTTTTGAGGCCCCCCTTTGTAAGTCTGAAGTATTTAGATATATCCACGTTAAAGTCATCAGTATATTTTTGTAGAAGTCGAAACCATGAAATGGGGATAAATTTTTTCAGAGAGAGTGAGACAAGTGATAGCACAGTATGTAACCCAGCTTTCTAGGTGACCTTGACCAAGTTCTTTAACTTCTTGGATCTTTAGTCCCCCATCCATAAAATGGAGAATAATAAAATCTGTGTCAGCATGAATGGACCTGGAGACTGATATGCTAAGTAAAATAGGCCAGTCAGTGAAAGACAAATGCCATATGATCTCACTTATAAGGGAAATCTAATGAACAACATAAACTAATGAGCAAAATATAATGAGAGGCATGGAATCATGGAACAGACCGATAGCTATAAGAGGGAAGGAGGGAGGTGGGGAGTGTTTGAAAGAAGGTGAAAAGACTAGTCAAAGAATACACATGAAGGACCCATGGATGTGGCCAATGGGTGTGAGGATTGACTGTGGAAGGGGGGATGGGCTGGGCAAAGAGGGGCCAAGGGGGAAAACTGGAACAACTGTAATAGCATAAACAATAAAACATAAAAATAAATACAACCTATAAGTGGAATGTAATCAATAAAACAAACAAGTAAGCAAAATATAACCAGAGACATTGAAATTAAGAACAAACTGACAGTAACCAGAGGGGAGGTGGGAGGGGGTAATGGAGGGAAAAGGGGGAAGGGTTTTCAGGAACATGTATAAAGGACACACGGACAAAACCAAAGGGAGGGTAGGATAAAGGGTGGGAAGTGGGGATGGCTGGGGTCAGGGGAGTGGTGGTCGGAAAATGAAGACAACTGTACTTGAACAACAATAAAATAAAAGAAAAAATAAATACAACTTCTATTAAATACTTAAATACAGTACCATGTAAGAGGCACTTGCTTTCTTGCCTGGCGCTTACTGTCAACATGAACATTACCATTATCATCATCAATATTATTGAGATAGATCATACAAACCAGTATCTATAAAGACAAATGTTAAAATATTGCCAAAATAATATTATTATTAAGAAACAAACAAAAATGCAATGAAAATAACCATAAAGCCCTAAACTGTGAGTTATTTTATGTAGTTCAAAAGGAGTGCCCATAAGACTGTCAGCTGATTTCTCAAAAGAAACCTTGCAGGCAAGAAGGGGCTGGAAAGAAGTATTCAAAGTCATGAAAAGCAAGGACCTACATCCAAGATTACTCTACCCAGTAAAGGTATCATTTAGAATGGAAGGGCAGATAAAGTGCTTCCCAGATAAGCTCAAGTTAAGGAGTTCATCATCACAAAACCCTTATTATATGAGATATTAAAGGGACTTATCTAAAAAAAGATGAATATCAAAACTATGAATGGTAAAATGACAACAACCTCAAAACTATCAACGACCAAATCCAAAAACCAAAACCAAAAACTAACTAAGCAAACAACTAGAACAGGAACAGAATCACAGAAATGGAGATCACATGGAAGGTTATCAGCAGGGGAATGGGAGGGGGAAGAATTAGGGAAAATGTACAGGCAATAAGAAGCATAAATGGTAGGTAGAAAACAGATAGGGAGAGATAAAGAACGATATAGGAAATGGAGAAGCCAGAGAACATATATGCACGACCCATGGACATGAACTAAGCGGGGGGAATGTGAGCAGGAGAGGGATGCAGGTGGAGGGGAATAAAGGGGGGAAATGGAACAACTGTAATAGTGTAATCAATAAAATATATTTAAGGAAAAAAGAAATCATAAGGATAAATTGTCTATTTCAATAATCTCAATTTTGATCAATTATATTTCCCAAAGGATGAAGTGAAGAAAGGTGATTTGCATCCACCAGTACCACCCCACCAAGATAATGTCTCTAGCAGAGTTTATTTACTATTTCTTTAGGCTTTCTGGGAAGCAAACGTTTGAAGACATAAGTAATATGCATTTTCTGTAGCAGGAGGAAGAAAAATTGTCTTAATTGGCCCACAACTATACACAGATCGTGTGCATGTCCACACACTCGCGCATGCGCATGCTCACACACACGCACCTGATCTCTCTTCATATTTTGTCTGGACACGTTAGCCACACAATGAGTCACTGTTTGTTCTGTACATACAGAAAGAAGAAGGACCACCAGGGCTCTTTAATCTTTTACCAAAGTGGGGGAACTAAAGCCTTGATGAAAAGAAAAGGGAACATAAAAATGTTTGGAAAAAACTCAAAAAACTAATTCCTCAAAGGACTTCGTTTAGCTCATCTTGCATACTGTAAACAGGTTTAGAGAAATATATATTCATATATCTTAAACACTTATTTTAAGCTTCTATTTGATATACATTTTTGTTTGTAATCCAATGGGTAGCATTTTACCCATTCCATGTGTCAATCAAATTGCCAAAATTTATTAAATAACTTTTAGTGCCTTGCTTTATTGTAATAAATTACAATTAGGAAATGAAGAAAAACAAGACTCAGACTTACTCTCTGAGCTTCAAATTGGGAGTCAGGATGGATATAGAAGAAAGAAACTAACTTAAATGTATTAAAACAGTTTCAAGTTCTTTCCATACTGATGTATGGAAAGAAAGAAAGAGGAAACAGATAACAGTGGCATCATTTATTTGTTCATTCATTTTATACCAATAGATATGAAAGACTAACCAGGAGTCTGGTCTTGTGAGGTGGGAATGGGGGTAGACAGGCGGATAAGTAGCTTCCTATTCTACGATGTTGTAGGGCTCTACTTAATGAAAAGAACAAAGTACTGAGAGAAGACCCTTGGATTAATTCTGCCTGGGTGGGTACCAGAAAGAAGGCTTATCCTGAGCTTTCCAGTTGGTTGCACATACAGTCTTGAATTTAGAGGATTAAAAAAAAAAACACAATTGCCTTTTTTGTTATGGTTCATACTCTTCTGGCAGAGTTAGCCTCTGCCTCCCTGAGCAACCTCCACATTTATTTCCCACCTCCTTGATGGCTGGACTCCTTTGTGTCTTCTACAAAGCTACTACTAAAAGCACAGGCATATGCTTCATTCATCTTCACCTCCCAGGACCTGGATACAAGGCACACTGTAGGTATTTCCTACATGTTTGTTATTTACAGGAATGAATGAATGCCAGTGTTGAGTGACTCTAGACACCTTTCACTTTTTGTCCCCAGCCATATTTTCTTTTTGCTTATTGAGGGCTATGAAGATATCTAGAAGTCTCAGGGGTCAGAATATTTGATGCTGTGAGTTATCAGTTTTGTGTCTTTGCTGTGGAGATATGGCAGGGTTGGGGGAATACGATGGATTCCAACAGTGGCAAATGAAACAGCAGGTATTAATTGACTCAACAAGTGCATTAGAATTGCAATGGGCCTTCCTATTATTCCAAACTGTTGTAAACCATTGATAGTCTATTAAGAAGATTTCAACCCAAGTGACCAATTCTCAGTCCATGAGCATGCTTCATTAAGACAAAATCACCGTGTTACATTGTATTAAGTGAAATAACCCAGACAGAGAAAGACAGATACTCTATGACTCACTTATACGTGGAAACTAAAAAAAAAACAGAAAAACAGAACAAACAAAACAAAATGAAACAGAAACAGATTCTTAGATACAGAGAACAAAACAATGGGTGTCAGAGGGAAAGGGGATGGATGAAAAAGGTGAAGATGAAGAAGGGGTACAAACTTCCAATGACAAAAATAAAGAAGTCACTGGGATGTAATGTACAGCACAGAAAATACAGTCAATAATATTGTAACAACTTTGTACAGTTATGGAAGGTTACTAGACTTGTCATGATCACATCAAATGGTATAGAAACGTTGAATCACTATGTCGTACACCTGAAATTAATGTTATATTGTATGCCAAGTATACT
This sequence comes from Micronycteris hirsuta, assembly GCA_004026765.1. NCBI lineage: Eukaryota > Metazoa > Chordata > Mammalia > Chiroptera > Phyllostomidae > Micronycteris > Micronycteris hirsuta. Next base: position 12,513 of record PVJI01009907.1, on the reverse strand, counting down.
TTAAATAGCAGTAATCGCTATGTTGTGAGCCCAAGAGGCCATGCTGTCACTTCTCTGTTCTTATTCTTTTGCTTCTTTCTACCCAAGGCTCCAAGTATTCTTTGGAAACAAACAAAAAAACTATAATAAAGTAAGCAGCATTAAGCAAAGGCACATAAAATTAAAAAAAAAAAAACCAAGCAAACAAACCAGTTTTTTCTTCATACATATGGGTTTAGAAAGACAGTCTGAGAAATCCTTTGGAAACGATAATCATATCAGCAATCATTTTACTTGGTTCAGCAGAGAAGCAAAAAAAAGTCTTTTAGTTTGATTAATTAAGACTCTTGGAAGAAGATACTGCAGAGGGAGGAAGGTGATGGTAGAGATTCTGAGCACATAACACTTCCGTTCTCTCTGAGACTATGTGAGTTTTCTCTAATTATTCATCTGATGTAGCCATAAAAACTCTATGTATGGAACCAATAAAACTTTCCAAATATCCCCAGACCCGCAGTTTATTCTGAAGTCCAGATATCATCATTGTGTGTGCTCTGTGCTTTCTTCTTAATAGAGTTAAACTGGAGTGTGACAGTTTCCAGACTTCTAGACACAATTAAATAATGGACATGAAGAGAGGAAGAGTTGGAATTTTCCCAGACTCACAGATTAAGATATAATTTTTCTCTTGGGCCAGGTCCTTCAATTCAACCTCTTTTTCCCATCCCACTGAGAGAGAGAGAGAGAGAGAGAGAGAGAATCAAATGGAGAAAACCTAAAACACTGAACTCAACAACGGGGGAAGAGGCGGCATGAAGAGGGCTCTCCTATTCTGTTTGCGCTTACTGTCCCTCTGCCTGTAATGGGCTTCCCGCTTGCAGCCTCTCCTCCTCCTTCCCCCGGCCTCCGCAGACTGCTGCCCGCACAGGAACGTGTGCGTTCTCAGTCGTGACTGCACAGCCTCCTCCGCGGGAGACCTCACTCTGGCGTTGGCATCCAGGCCCCGTATACCCCAAACTTACCCAAGGTGGCATTCTCTCATGCTGAATCCCTTTGCACACCCTGTTCTGTCATGTTGAAATGGTTTCTTTCCTCCTCTCTTCGGGTAATTTTTTCCAGACCCGATTTCAGGGTTTCTTGAAATCTATCCTTTCACCGACGTTCCTAACATGTAGCAGCCCGGAGACCATAACAGCCGCTGGCAGGTAAAGAAGTGAGGATGTGTGCACTCAGAATCCCAGGATGTCAGTTTTCAAGGTCAGGTAGGTCTTCTTTATCCAGGTATCTGTGTCAACACCATCTAGAAGGGCTTTGTTAAGATAAGACTTAATTAAGAAAACTTAGACATTTGTTATACATGAATAGATGAAATTAATTAATTAATTAATGATTAGAGTTAACCAAGAACAAAATACATTATCAGCAGCAGATTCATGTCAAGTCCTCTACAATTTTCTAAGTATACACATTTAATTCAGAATTGAAAATACCCTTTGCCACAAGTAATAAGTCCACTTCCTAATTAACAGAATAAATATTAATTTGTATATTTTATACATGTCCACATATATACACATAACATACATGAACATATATATGTATATATAGTATATATTACAAATATGTGTGTATATCTTCTTTTGAAAAATATAAAATCATTATTTCTAGATTATTATTTTGATGTATTTAAAAATATATAACCTCCGAATTAAAGTTTGGTATCCTACAGGCATATTAAAACATTTATGAAGATCTCGATTAAGCAAAACTTACTAGACTAGTGGCCACTGTTTATTCTTATTGAGACAAAATGCAATTCAATGACAGCAATTTTCTTAGATCTAATCCTTCAGAATTGAACTTTAAAAATCAGCTTTTTCTCTTTGACATAGTGTTTTTATTTCTTTCAAATATATACCCAGAAGTGGAAATTTTGATTATATGGTAGTCCTATATTTAATTTTTTGAGAAACCTCCATACTGTTTTTCATAGTAGCTTTCCCAATTTACATTCCCATCAACAGTGCACAAGGTTTCCATTTTATTCACATCCTTGCCCACATGGTTATCTCTTGTCTTTTTTACTCTCTTTTTTTAAATTGTTGTTTAAGTACAGTTGTCTCCATTTTCCCCCAACCACTCCCACCCACCCCAGCCATCCCCACCTCCCACCCTCAATCCTATCCCATTTGGCTTTGTCCATGTGTAAAAATCAGGTTTTGAGAGATCCAAGATTTTGGCAGATTAGGTGGAAGCTAAACTAACCTCCTACCAGGACCAAACCAGAGTTACAACTAAATCATAGAAAAATCATCCTGAATAACCCACTGAAGAATAGCTGGAGAGAAGTCTTATAACAAAGGACTTACAGAATAAGCCACATTGAGACTGGTAGGAAGTGTGGAGGCATGAGAGGGCTGGCTGGGCTCCCAACCGTGGCAGCTGAAGTTCTGGGGGGATATCTTAGCTGCAAGGGCTAGCTGTAATTTTTTCCATTACCATTAAGTCCCCTTATACTTGCTCCCCCTGTAATCAACCCACTGCTGTACATGTCTACGAGTCCTTTTTCCTTTTTGCTCAATCCCCCCACCCCCTAAACTCCAGCCCACTTAGATGTCATCCTGCTGTCTATCTATGAGTCTGTCTCTATTTTGCTTGTTAGTTCAGTTTGTTCATTAGATTCTACACGTGAGGGAAATCATATGGTATTTGTTTTTCTGTGATTGGCATATTTCACTTAGCATAACATTCTCCAGGTCCATCCATATTGTTGCAAAGAGTAATATTTTCTTTTCTTTTCTTTTTTTTTTTTTACAACTGAGTAGTATTCCATTGTGTATTATAGTTGTTCTATTCACTTATCTACTGATGGATACATAGGCTGCTTCCATAACTTGGCATTTGTAAATAATGCTGTAATGAATATTGGGGTGCTTATGTTTTTTGAATTAGTGTTTTTGGTTCCTTTGGATATATTCCCAGAAGAAGGATAGCTGAGCCAAAAAGCAGATCCATTTTTAACTTTTATAAAGATTTTCTTTTCTTTTCTTTCTTTCTTTCTTTATTTGTAGACAGAGGGGAAGAGAGAGAGAGAGAGAGAAACATCATTGTGGGGTTGCCTCTTGCCTGCCCCCCGCTGGGGACCTGTCCTGCAACCCAGGCATGTGCCTTGACTGGGAATCAAACCAGCGATCCTTTGGTTTGCAGGCAGGTGCTCAATCCACTGAGCCACACCAGCCAGATTTTTAATATTTGAAGTATCTCCGTACTGCTTCCACAGTGGCTGTACCTGTCTGAATTCCCACCAACAGGGCTAAAGTGTTCCCCTCTTTCCACATTCTCACCAGCACTTGCTGTTTGTTGATTTATTGATGATATCCATTCTGACACACGTGAGATATCTCATTGTGTTTGCAATTTGCATTTCTCTGATGATTAGCTATGCTGAGCACGTTTTCCTATGTATATTGTCCATCTGTATGTCCTCTTTAGAGAAGCATCTATTCAGGTCCATTGCCCATTTTGTATTGGATTTTTTTTTATTTTGGTGTTGAATGTTGTAAATTCTTTATAAATTTTGGATATTAACCAAACCAAATTGGATGTATTGGCAAATATGCTTTCCCATTCTGTGAGTTCTCTTTTTATTTTGTTGGTGTTTTCCTTTGCTGGGTAAAACCTTTTTAATTTGGTGTAGTCCCCCATTTGTTTATCTTTTCTTTTGTTTCCCTTGCCTGGGAAGATATCCTATAAAATGTTGCTACAAACAATGTCTGAGATTTTTTTGCCTATGTTTTCTGTTATGATTTTTATGGTTTCAGGTCTAACATTTAGGTCTTTAATCCATTTTGAATTTATTCCTATGTATGGTGTAAGAAGGTAGTCTAGTTTCATTTTTCACACATATCTGTACAATTTTCCCAATACCATTTATCAGTAGTCTAATTTCATTTTTCAGATAACATTTTTCCCAATATTGTTTATTCAATAAATTGACTTTAGCCCATTGTATGTATTTTCTTCCTCTCTCAAATATCAATTTACTATAGAGGTGAGGGTTTATTTCTGGGTTCTCTGTTCTGTTTCATTGATGTATATGTCTGTTTTTATGCCATTACCATGGTGTTCCCTTATTATGGCCTTATAGTATAGTTGGATATTAGGTAGCATAATTCTGACAACTTTGTTCTTCTCTTTCGGTATTGCTGTTTCTATGTGGGGCCTTTTGTGGTTCCATATACATTTTTGGAATATTTGTTCTAGTTCTGTGAAGTATGTCATTGGTCTTGATAGGAATTGCATTGAATCTGTAGATTGCTTTGGGTACTATGGACATTTTAATGATATTAATTCTTCCTATCCATTAACATGGTATATTCCTTCATTTATTTATATCTTCTTAAATTTATTTCTTTAGTGTCTTATAATTTTCTGAATACAAGTTTTGTATATTCTTGGTTAGGTTTATTCTTACATATTTTATTATTTTAGAGCAATTGTGAATAGGATTATTTAGAGCAATTGTGTTAGGTTTATTCCTACATATTTTATTATTTTAGAGCAATTGTGAATAGGATTATTATTTTAGAGCAATTGTGAATAGGAATTGTGAATAGGATTTTCTTCATTTCCTTTTCTGATAGTTTGTTACTGGCATATAAAAATACAAATGATTACTGGATAGGAATTTTGTATCCTGCTATATTGCAGAATTCATTTATTAGTTATAGTAGTTTTTTGGTAAAGTCTTTAGGATTTTCTATGTGCAGTACCATGTCATCTGCAAAGAAAGACTGTTTTACTTCTTTCCAGTTTGGATGCCTTTTATTTATTCTTCCTAACTGATTGCTGTAGCTAGGACTTCTAGTACCATGTGAGTAAGAGAGGTGAAAGTGGACATCGCTGTCTTGTTACTGATCTTAAGGGAAATGCTTATAGTTTTTCTGCACTGAGTATGATGCTGACAGTGGGTTTGTCATATATGACCTTTAATATGTTTAGGTATGTTCCCTCTATTCTCACTTTGCTGAGAGTTTTTATTATAAATGGGTGCTAGATTTATCAAATTATTTTTCTGTACCTATTGATCATGATTATATGGTTTTAATCCTTCATTTTTTTTATGTGGCGAATCACATTTATTGATATGAAAATGTTTTACCAACCTTGAATTCCTGGAATAAATCCCACTTGATCATGGTGTATGATGTTTTTGATGTATTGCTGTATTTGGTTTGCTGATATTTTGTTGTGTCTATATTCATCAGGTATATTGGCCTACAATTTTCCCTTTCTGTAGTTCTTTATCTGGTTTTGAAATTAGGACATTGTTGAAATTGTAAAATGAGCTTGGGAGTCTTCTCTCCTCTTGAATTTTATAAAATAGTTTGTGAAGAAAAGGTGTTAGCTCTTTCCTGAATAGTGGTAAAATTCCTCTGTGAAGCCATCCGGTACAGGGCTTTTGTTTGTTGGGAGGTTTTTTAAAAATTACTACTCAATTTCACTAGATGTAATCTGCCTATTCAGATTCTCTGATTCTTCCTGACTTAGTTTAGGAAGACCATGTTTCTAGAAATGTATTCATTTCATCCAGGTTGTCCAGTCTGTTTGCATATAGTTTTCATAATATTTTCTTACAATCATGTATTTCTCTAATGTCAGTTGTCATGTCTCCTTTTTCATTTTTTATTTTATATATTTTGGTCATATGTCTTTTTAAAAAATGAGTCTTATTAAAGGTTTCTTAGTTTTATCTTTTCAAAGAAAGAGCTCTTGGATTCATTGATCTTTTGTATCATTTTTGGACTCTATTTTTTTATTTCTGCTCTGCTTTTTATTATTTTCTTCCTTCTACTCACTTGGGCTTTGTTTGTTGTTCTTTTTCAAGTTCCTTTAAATGTAGAGTTAGATTGTTTATTTGTACTTTTTCTTGTTTTTTGAGATAGGCCTGTAATGCTATGAATTTCCCTGTTAGGACTGCTTTCCCTGTGTCCCACAGATTTTGGATCGTCGTGTCCTCATTTTAATTTATTTCAAGGTATCCTTGATGTCATTGTTGACCTTCTCATTTTTTAATAACGTGTTATTTAGCTTCTGTGTCTTGAGTATTTTTCAGTGTTCTTCCTGTGGTCAATTTCTAGTTTCATAGCATTATGGTCAGAGAAGATGATTGATACGATTTAAATCTTCTTAAGTTTATTGAGACTTGTTTGTGTCTTAACATGTGGTCTATCCTAGAAAACATTCTATTTGCACTCTTCTGCTGCTTTGGGGTGAAATGCTCTGAAGATATCAAGTCAGCCCATTTGATCTAGTGTTTCATTTAAGGCTGCTGTCTCCTTGTTGATTTTCTGTCTGGAAGATCTATCCAGTGAGGTCAGTGGAGTGCTAAGATACCTGAGTATGACTGTATTTCTGTTGATCTCTTCCTTTATATACATTAAGATTTGCTTTACATATTTAGGTGCTCCTATGTTGGGTGTGTAAATGTTTACTGGGGTTATATCCTCTTGTTGGACTGTTCCCTTTATCATTATGTAGTGTCCATTTTTGTCTCTTAATATAGCCTTGATTTTAAAGTCTATTTTGTTGGATATAAGAACTGCTACTCAAGTTTTTTTTTTTTTCCTATCCATTTGCATGATGTATCTTTTTCTAGCCCTGTACTTTTAGTCTGTGTGTGTGTAATTTCAAACTGATGTGGGTCTCTTGAAAGAAGCATATATATGGATCTTGTTTTCTTGTCCATTAAGCTACCCTCTGTTTTTTGGTTGGAGCATTTAAGCCATTTACATTTAAGGTGAATATTGATAGACATATATTTAATGCCGTTTTATTGTTAGACTATTTTCCTCTTTTTTTTCTTTCTCTCTCCACCTCCTTCTCCTTTTTCTTGCAAGCCATTTTACACTTGTTGCAGTACTGCTTTCGTGTTAACAAACTCCTTTAGCTTTTTCTTGTCTGGAAATCTCCTTATTTCTCCTTAGACTTTAAATGGTAGCCTTGCAGGGTAAAGTAACCTTGGTCAGAGGTCCTTGCTTTTCATCACCTTTAATATTTCTTCTGGCCTTCTCTTCTGGCCTGAAATGTTTCTCTGGCATTCTCTTCTGGCCTGAAATGTTTCTATTGAGAAATCAAATGGTACTGTAATTGGTGCTTATGTATATCTATATCTATCTATATATATGCATATATAGATAGATATAATATTATATATATAAAACATTATATATATATATATATATATATATATATATATAAACATTTATATATATATATATATAAAATTTCCTGCTTTTCACTTGTGGCTTTTGGGATTCTCTCCTTGTCTTTAAGCCTTGCTGTTTTAATTATGATGTGTCTCAGTGTAGGCCTTTTTGTGTCAAACTTGTTTGGAACTCATTGAGTTTCCTGGACATCTGTATCTTGTTCCTTCACTGTATTAGGGAAGTTTTCAGTTATTACTTCTTGAAGTAAGTTCCCAATGCCTTGCTCACTCTCTTCTCTTTCTGGTATTCTCCTGATGTGGATGTTGTTACACTCCATGTTGTACAAAATAAACGTTAAGCTCTCCTCATTAAAAACATTTTTTTTCGTTCTGCTGTTCTGTTTTGAACAGAACAAATGTTTTTTTTTTCCTACCTGTCTTCCAAATCACTAATCTGATACTCTGCTTCATCTAACCTACCGTTTGTTCCTGCCAATGAATTATTTATTTCAGATATTGGATCCTTTATTTCTGAATGCCCTTTTAAAATCATTTCTATGTCTTTTTCATGCTGTTGACTATCCTTGTAATCATTACTCTGAACTCTCTATCTGATAAATTGTTTGCCTTCATTTCATCTAGCTCTTCTTCTGCAGAATTCGCTTGTTCTTTCTTTTGAGGACTGTTTCTTTGTCTTTACATTTTGGCCACTTCTTTGTATTTGTTTCTATGTATTAGGTAGATCTGCAAAGACTATGGTATAGGCTTTTATCAAATGCTCCTAGTGACTGGCGCTGGTCAACCTTTTTGGAGGTTTCAGAGATCCAAGTTTGTGTCTCCCTCTGCTGGGCCTGTTTGTGTGCAGAAAGAACCAGGCTGCACACCAAGCCTGGCTTTTATCAGCACCTGGCCCAGGTGAGTGTCAGCTAAAGTTTCAGAGCTCCCAGAAATCCACCTTAGTTTTTAAAATTATTTAGTGATATAGTCTCAAGCTATATTCAACAGCCTGTCTTAAGTTCCTACAGGGTGGGGCAGAGTAATTCCTGCGGATGGGACTATTGTTTCCCCTCAGTCTGTTGCCTCTTGAAGGAGAGTGCCTTGCCTCAGAAAAATGGCCTCTGCCGTATGGGTAATGACTCAGTACAGGTTCCTGGCAGATGTTCTTTCAGTTATTTTTCCTGAACCTCCCCAGACTCTCCTCATGTGTCTCTAGTCCACTCTGCCCTCTATATGCCAAAGCCCAGGGTAAGTGGCTGCAAATTAAATTTTGTGCATTGGCCCTTTAAGTGGCTCTTTGAGTCTCTAGCTGTTTCTCCCTGGCTGAGAGAAACCCTGCTGCTTTTCACAGCTGGGTGTTATCTGAGTTCCTTTCCTGGTTCTGGTGCTATAGTCTGGGAAGCCCAGCTTGGGGTGTAGACCCACACTTCTCATGGGGAAGACCCAGCTGGCTGTTGAAAATATCCCTCCAAACTTCAACTGGCTCCTGTGGGAGCCCAGCCAGCCCTCCCACACCTTCTGTGTGCTCCCTACCAGTCACACTGTTGTGAAGTATTTTCTTCTGCTTATCTTTGCTTATAAGGCTTCTTCCAGCTAGTGTTCAGTGGGTTATTCAGGATGATTTCTCTATAATTTAGTTGTAATTCCAGATTGGTTCTAGGAGAATGTTAGTGTAGCTTCCACTTGGAGGGCTCTTACCTTGGGTCTCTCCAAGGAGAGAATCTCAAAAGCCGCAAGAGAAAAGCAGGTAGTTACCTACAAGGAAGCTCGTATAACACTGTCAGCTGATTTCTCAACAGAAACATTTCAGGCCAGAAAGGTTAGGCATGAAATATTCAAGGTGATAAAAAGCAAGGATCTATAACCGAGGCTACTTTACCCAGCAAGACTATCTTTTTTAAAAATATATTTTATTGATTATGCTATTACAGTTGTCCCATTTCTCCCCCTTTATTCCCCTCTGCCCCGCATCCCTCCCCCATTCCCCGCCCTTTAGTTTTTGTCCATGGGTCATACACATAAGTTCTTTGGCTTCTACATTTCCTATACTATTCTTAACCTCCCCCTATCTGTTTTCTACCTACCATTTATGCTACTTATTCTCTGTACTTTTTCCTCCCCTCTCCCCCTCCCACTCCCCTGTCGATATCCCTCCCTACCTTATATGAATCCCCTTAACATTTCATATAATAAAGGCTGGGTGATGATGAACTCCTTGAACTTGACCTTATCTGAGGCACTTTATCTGCCCTTCCATTCTAAAGGTTTTATCAAGTAACTTACTATTTTTTTTAAAGTTTTATTTATTTTTAGAGAGAGGGGAAGGGAGGGAGAAAGAGAGGGAGAGAAACAGCAATGTATGGTTGCCTCTCACATGGCCCTCACTGGGGACCTGGCCTGAAACCCAGGCCTGTGCCCTGACTGGGAATTGAACCGGTGACCCTTTGGTTCCCAGCCCACACTCAATCCACTGAGCTACACCAGCCAGGGCTGCCCTTCCATTCTAAATTAAAGTTTTTCTGGATAGAGTAATCTTGGATGTAGGTCCTTGCCTTTCATGACTTGGTATACTTCTTTCCAGCCTCTTCTTCCCTGAAAGGTCTCTTTTGAGAAATCAGCTGACGGTCTTATGGGAATTTCTTTGTAGGTTACTGTACCATTTTCTCTTGCTTCTTCTAAGATTCTCTCCTTATTTTTAATCTTGGGTAATGTCATTATGATGTGTCTTGGTGTGTTCTTCTTTGGGTCCAACTTCTTTGGGACTCTCTGAGCTTCCTGGACTTCCTGGAAGTCTATTTCCTTTGCCAGATTGGGGAAGTTCTCTTTTATTATTTGTTCAAATAAGTGTTCAATCCCTTGGTCTTCCTCTTCTCCTTCTGGAATCCCTATGACCTGGATGTCAGAACATTTAAAGTTGTCCTGGAGGTTCCTAAGCCTCCCCTCATTTTTTTGAATTCTTGTTTCTTCATTCTTTTCTGGTTGAATGTTTCACATCGTTGATTTGAGTCCCAGTTTCCTTCCCATCACTATTGCTTCCCTGTACATTTCTCCTTATTTTATTTAGCATAGCCTTTGTTTTTTCATCTAATTTGTGACCAAATTCAACCAATTCTGTGAGCATCCCAATTACCATTGTTTTGAACTGTGAATCTGATAGGTTGGCTATCTCTTCATCTCTTAGTTGTATTTTATCTGGAGTTTTGATCTGTTCTTTCATTTGGGTCATTTTTTTTTTTCTCTTGGCGCACCTGTTACTTGCTGCGTTGCGATGTTGTCTGTGGGGAAGGGGTCTGAGAGGGAACAATGGTGCTTGCTCCACTCTCTAATGGCTTTCAGTCACTTCCCCCACTACTCACAAGCAAATTGGGCCCCTCTGTGATGATTCCCAGTTGGGTGGGCTTGTGTACATTCTAGGACCCTGTGGGTCTCTCCAATGAACTCCCCTGTGAGGCTTGGAGTTCCTCTCACTGCTGTCTCAGCTGCCACAGGTGTTTTCAATTGGTGGTTCGAGGTGTTCTTTCCCTGTGATGGAGCCCTGGGCTGTGCAGTCTATTTCACTCCCCAGCTTTTTCTCCCAGTTTATCTGCACGTGAATGTGGGACCACTGGCTCCGCCAGCCTCTGCCCCGCTGGGTTTGGGTCCGCCTGCCATGGGTCTCGCCAGCCAGCTGCAGGGTTGCCTGACTTGCTCCACAAACCGCCGCCTTGTCACGAGCCCTCTCTGCCCAGCTCCACTGTCATGGATTTCGACCCACAAAATCTGTGGGGGGACCGCCCCGATTGTGTGAATCAATCTTACCCAGAGACATGCTTGGAGATGAGAATCCGGCAGCCACGGGTCTTTCCCATCACCTCCATCTTGGGAAAAAGACCTCATGGGTAGTTTTGCCCAGGTTTTTATTAGAGGCTTTAGGGCATATTTACATTGGATTGATTATTCATGGGATTAAGCAGAACAGGGATAGTTTTACTCATTAGCAGGGCATTAGGATGTAAATTCAGGTCCAGTGGCAGACAGGACCAGGTTAATATAATATGCAGGGTTCAGCAAGCCAGAATTTTTTAAGATACATCTTTGCCAAATTCCTATTAGAGAATTCCCATTCCACAAATATGATCCACACTTGCCTACGCAGGAATTACGGAGCTGCGCTCAAAATGCGTAAATTCTCATGACTATGTGTTAACATGTGTGTGGAAATCACTGCCACACTCCACCCCGCCTACTGGTCTGGATGAACATGTCTTCTTTAATTCCTTGGTTGTCGGACTTCCATACAGTTCAGTTTTCTGACAGTTCTGGTTGATTTTTGTTTTTAAGTTGTTGTTGTCCCTCTTTTGGTTGTGCAAGAAGGCACAGTGTACCTACTTACACCTCCATCTTGGCCTGAAGTCAAGACTATTTTTTAAAATTGAAGTTGAAATAAAGAACTTACTAGACAAGAAAAAGCTAAAGGCATTTGGTATCACTAAACCAGTATTGCAACAAATGTTATATGGCTTCCTTGAAGAAGGAGAAGGAGGAGAAGAAGAAGAAAAGAACTAGACGAATAACAAAAAGAGGATGAGGAGGAAAAAATAACAGTGGAACATAGTTAAAAAATAACATGGCAATAAATATGTATCTATCAATAATTGCTTTAAAACTAAGATCTTTCCCACTAAGATCAGGAACAAGACAAGGTTGTCCACTATCACCACTTCTATTCAACATAGTACTGGAAGTTTTAGCCACAGCAATCAGACAAGAAAAGGAAATAAAAGGCATCCAAATTGGAAAGGAGGAAACAAAACTGTCGTTGTTTGCAGACGACATTATAGTGTACTTAGAAAATCCTATAGATTCTGCAAAAAAACTACTCGACCTAATAATTGAATTTGTCAAAGCAGTGGGATACAAAGTCAACATCTAGAAATCAAAGGCATTTGTGTATACCAACAGTGAAACAGCAGAAGCAGAAATCAGGGAAAAAATCCCTTTTGATATAGAAACAAACAAACAAAATACCTAAAAATAAACCTCCTTTTACCAAGGAGGTAAAAGACTTGTACTCAGAAAACTACACAACACTGAAGAAAGAAATTATGGAAGACACAAACAAATGGAAACATATACCATGCTCATGGATTGAAAGAATCAACATCATCAAAATGTCCATACTACCCAAAGCAATTTATAGATTCAATGCAATCCCTATCAAAGTTCCAATGACATATTTCACAGATATCGAACAAACACTTCAAAAATTTGTATGGAACCATAAACGTCCCCGAATATCAGCTGCAATTTTGAGAAAGAAGAGCAAAGCAGGAGGGATCACAATTCCTGAT